>LQRL01099050.1:0-10716 GCA_001703475.1 Hydroides elegans
TTATTGTCTGTTTATTATGTACGATATTCCATCAATGAAAGCTGGTTCTCCACTATCACTCTATTTGGGTTATTATGATTAGACACCATGCAATAACTCACTTTTAACATTCAAAAGATTTAGAAAATGAGTTATTGCACGGTGTCTAATCAGAATAACTCAGATTGAGTGATAGTAGACAACCATTTTATTCATTATTGGAATATCGTACAAAATAAACAGACAATAACTAATTTTACAAGGATTGAGACTTCAAAGGAATCATGCAACAATTGTATATGTCTGCAAAGGTTTACGCCAACGTGCGGTCGCGTTAATATGGATCAAGTAATCGTGGAAGCGACAGGGGCAGCCAAGATATATGTGGCCTACTTTAGAGACAGCGTCTTTCTAACAAATCATCAGGTTGGTGCTATTGTTTTGCACATTATTTTCCATTGTAAATGTATCATACGCCTTTGGTAAACGTGAAACGTTTTATCTTTTTTTTCAGGAATTCCCATTCTTTACATGGAACGCTTATTCTCTGGATTGGAATGTGCCCTATGACGATGTCACCGAGGTGGAAGTATCTGTAAGTCCTAAAAATTGGGGCTCCGGATCCAAGGAAATCACTTCCATTCAGTTGCAAGGATGCTGCCGTGACATCATCCCTTGACCAGGAAAAAGAGATACCAAACGATATGTTGATTATACAAGGTGTTCAACAGCAAAATGAGTGTCTGGTCGCACGGAAAATTTATTTTCCTTGGATGAATAATTGAAAATATGTTTATCATAAACAACTTTAAATAGTTAGATTTGATTCATTTGATCTATGTTGTAATGCTACATTTTGTTGATTTACTCTCAGTCATCTGATAATTCAGGAAATATGTTTAATTGTGATTTTTGAATGTATTTTTGAGCTATTGAATGTTTATACATTTATAAGAAATCATTATATAGCTTTTAGAAAATATGTCATTGATATGACTTCGAGCCATTTTAAAAATGCAAATATGACAAAAATGTGATAAAAACGGAGACAGAATTAAAAGAAATATATCTGATCGAAAGTTACTTTTAATGTACTATTAAATTTGACACCTTATAAAAATCGTGCACTTTCTAGAAATAATTATTCTGATAAACTGATAACAACTATCAACAAAAATATCTGTGTCGTGTTCACATTGATTTCATTTATCTTGATTTTGTTTTACCAATAATTTAGTTTGACGGAATAACGTGACCATTACAAATTATACCCATAATATCTTACGCAAGGGTACCCGAGACTACAACAAAATAAAAAAATGCTAACAAATGTCCAAAACAATATTGTTATTTACATACATGTATATACTAACAAATTGATGTCATGTTTTATATAAAAACACTATTTTCATTTATTTTTGATTATTGATACTTGAACATATATAAAACGATTTACGTCCTCGGGGTATAAACCACAAGGATATATAACTATAAATAATTTCATAAACTATTTATAATTATTTCTTAGTTTTACATATATTAAAACAGCGGCAGGGAAATGTGTTTGAATTATTCGAGAAAAATGTTTCTTGAGTGTGGGGAGTAACTGAATGTGTATATTTCACCCTATTTTTCCTTTTAATAAATAAATACATACAGATCAGCAAAAAAATGCATTGTAATACACACTATAAAATAAAGCCAATTATAGATATAATGAATGGGTTCGAAATCCTTTTTTACTTACTCATTTACATCAAGTCCAAGATTGCATTGCTTAATGAAACATCTTTATATTGATAGAGCATACATGTTGCATTTGTAGATTAATCTGTAAAAACATCCGTTGCGTAGGAGTTAAGTTGAATAAAAGACTGTCCGGTTTTAATTACAAACAGGATATGATTAAAGAGAAAGGGGAAGTTTGTATATATAGTTTGGTGCATCTTCTTATTGGGTAACTTTTATGTTATGGACTTCAATTGAAAAGCACGACAATATATAACATGTAGTTTGTAAATGTTTTGAACTACATTATATCGTTTCATTGTGTTGGAAGACATATAATAATTGAATGCATTTGTGAAAAGGGGGAAAATATCTCAATTTAAAAATTAAAGAAACTATTGTACTTTGGATGCTGTATCAAACGCGACAACAAACGAAAACTATACCTTAAGCTATCAAATTTCATCCTATATAAACCTAAATATGTTTTTCCGAAATGCCACAGGTCATATTACGACTTCAGAAATATCTGTAATTTATTCAATATATTTGTCACTTTAAATTAAGTTGATAATATAAGATACTTTGAGAGGGAGGTTGTGGATATTTAGAAAAGCAAGAATGAGAGCCAATAGAATGACAAACAAGGCAAAACTTAAGTTATAGGTCCATCGAGGTCATTTGTCAGCGAATGAAACAAGGTGGAATTCTTTATAACGGATTTCAAAACACAAACAATAAACTAATATAGGCATATATAGGCGGTCATTTCCCAATCATATCCAAATCAGGCCAATAAACATGGACTGTTTTGCGAGCATCCCATATAAGGCATTTATTATGCTGTTTGACCATGTATGCAGAACTATTGAACGGCGTCGTTTCTATGCATACGAGATATCGGCTGAATAACATGCATTTTGTTCATTTCCTGTTGATAAAAAAGTGTAAGAATTTTTTAAAAGCCATTGACATATGTGGCGAAATTCGCCAAACCATACAGCGTTTTTAGATTTTGAAAAGACCAAAGAATGAAAAGGTTATTTGAGATATAAGTGGTTTGTTACGAAATTTTATATGGTTTAATGCCTGAACTGATATGAAAAACAATCAGAACTTAGCAAGAATGAGTGTTAAATGTTGTAATAACACTGGCTTATATAGCATGTTCTACAGTCGCGCGCATTTCTAACCCAACAGCATTCTCATCGGTTATCGTTTATCGTTCAACGTTTAACGGTTTGCAATATCAGTACCATCGTTCAACGTTTATTGATTTTGCGGTTATCGTTTAACGTGTATCGTATATATTTTTATCGGTTATGATAAACACTCACAGTGAAGCTCTTTATGTATGAGGGTACTCAACGGTTTATTCGGGTAGATGTTTATTCTCATAGCAGCTCTTCCTTGCTTGCAACTTTTTTCCGAATAGAACAAAGAATGTTCTCAAAACGATTATTTTACTCTAGGATTGTGCTTGTAAATATATGAACCAATGCAGATGAATCTTAATTTAGTATCTGTAACCTTATTAAAAGATATCTGATCATCTTCCACTTAAAAATAAATACATTTAAATCATTTTTTACAAATAAATCGTTGAGTGCCCCTCTATGTACCACTCATAATTATCATTCATCGGTGATCGTTTATCGTTTATCGTTTTTGCGGTTAACGTTTATCGTTTAACGTTTATGCGGTTATCGGTTAGCGTTTAAGTTGTCGGGTTAGAAATGCCCGTGACTGTATACATCAAACACATATGCCTTAGCTAATGGGACACGCCTGCTTTTGAAGCGCGCTGCCATGACCGATGACACCATACACGAACGAGTAGAAGTCCATGTTCGCTTGGTGAAGACAAAACTATCAAAATAACTGCAAGGTTGATTTTACTTACCCAACGGGTTAGAAAATATTAAATATAATCGACTTATAAAAACTAACAATGGCATTTGAAAGATTATAACTATCAATGAATGCAGTTTTCAGAAAAATAATATAGGCCGGTTGCAGTTCAGGGCGGTAGCCCCATGCAACGTCTGAGTCATGCTTGAGCGCTGCTTTATTTTCCTTCCAGATGCAATAAACGGGTTTCTTAACAATGGTGAACGGCTACCGGCCATAATTTTTGTGCCATACAATTGTAATTAAAAAAAGAAATCGTAAGTAGCTAGACTCTACATAGACTCTACCACCACTGGCACATAATATTGAGAAATACGGTCACACTGATTATCAGACAAAGTGTTTATTGTTTCTTGCGGTCAGAATATTCATAGTCTATTGTTTATAAAACAAAACGCTGTTGCATGAAACAAATTTTATTTGTCTAATAAAACACACTCGCACACATATTTTTATGTGTTTAAGAGTTTATAAATTTATTTGACTAATTTTAAAACTAAACGTTTTTGATGAAAAATATAAGATCAATCTGGTTGAAGAATCGTTACAATATAACAACTACAGTGTATATCCATTGCATTAATTTAGAAAGGCCAATCTGCAGTCAAGTGGCATCATCTTTCCTTGGGTCGCGTCATCAGCGACAAATTCTTTGGCGCTAAATCACGTGTGATATACAGTTGAAGGGTTCCTTGCATAAGTCATAAGTGTATTTATTTTGTGTTTAAGAGACATCCAATACAAGACATAGATTATCCATCAAATAGCTATAGCGAATTCCAATCTTAATTTGTTCACAGATGTGTTGCTTGTCTTTGATATAAACGTTCGATGATATCATATGATCTGGATCAGGAGTAATATGACATGTTTTAAAAACATACACAAGCCGTTGACGTTAATACAGAACACATAAGAGCCGAGCTGTTGCGTATTCGTCACAACGCCAACACATGAACTGGGGATGCCCGCTTCATTCGCCCTAATGTATTTGTGCGCCTGAGAAAACTGACTCAATTGACTTAATACCTTAATGTATGGAACCCTTGGGTGGTCACGAGGTTGGGGTAAGATGTAATCGTTCGCCTTAATGTAGATCCACACCTGAGAAAACGGACTTATTTTACATAATACCTTTATATACGGAACCCTTGGGTTGTCACGAGGCGGGGGTAAGATGCAATCGTTGAAGAGGACTTCACGAGTTTTAGCTTGTAAAGGTGTTCCCCATTTGGCTTGCATATTTATATGTAATATTTTCTAGCTTGCAGAAAAGAGGAACACCTTATTTGGCCATGAAGTCCCCGTAAATCGTTTGCACCTTATTTGCTGACACTTGCCTGATTATCGCTAGTGGCGGTTGCGAACAGGTGTTAATGCTCTTGTTGTCATGCCATTGACAACAAACAATATACACCAACTATTATTTCTTGCGAACTCCCCGCTGTGAGATGGGAAATAATTTCCATTTTATAAAGTCATTAATACTGGAAGATCATGTATTGGTATAAATAATTATTATTATCTTTTATATGAGGGACTGTGAATTATCATATCATACTAAAATCATATAAATATATCTGTATCTATGCTTCTTTATATGGATCCATCAGATGATTGTTCACAATGAATTAAAAACACGATTATGTCGAAATGGATATTTTCTTTGTACCATGTCATTATAAAGGATAATATAACATATTGTAAAAACTATATATGAATTTGCGGATAGTATAAATCATATTGAACATTGCACGACTTGTGAGTAACTCGTACATTGGATCATTTTAAAAAAGCCTACATCAATATGAGTAACCTTTGCTTCAAAGCAACTGCTCTTTTAATATAATCTTTGAAATAAACTTTTACAGACAGTAAGCTTAGGTGAGCTATATCAATATACTTTTTTTAAAATATCACACGAGCATAAAAGTTGTTTGAAATACTGTTTGAAAACAGAAATCGTTGAAAACACTTATGAAACATATACTGCAAAACAAGACTATCACATGACAGCGGTCCAGCTTCGTAGTTCAAAGAATAGAGCGTTGATATGTAGATATAATAAATTCCAACCTATTGCAATGCTCTCTTGTCTTTTATCTTGACTTAAGCTTGGCAAAGATAAACAGTTGTTAAAAAATCCATAGAAAATAATCAAATTATGTTATCTTAGAACAGAATGTAGCTCAAATTTATTTGGTTATAAACAGTGTTTGTACCTTTCTTTAGCTGTTAGTAAACAGCTTTGTCATCAAACATTAAAAATCATACACCCATGTCTATTAAAACACATTTGCCCTTTAAATTAAGGAAAGATAATTTATCCGATACGATCTATCTAATAGCTGCCGGATATATCATGTGAAATTAACAAAAAATACAAGAAACAAAAACACAAATATTTGAATTAGATTTCGAAATCAAATGCAGTACATGTTAATATATAACTATAACACTATTATATTTAAATTATAACTCTTACGATGAGAAAGTAATTTGACTGTGGAATTAATGTTTCGGGATTCTTTACTTAAAAGTACAAATGTAACACGATTCAGGCTCTCGATTTAATACATCTCTGTTTATTATCATGTTTCAAAATTAAATTCCTAAAAACCTAAAATGAAAAAGACACCAAAAGAAGAAGTAGCTAGACAAGTTCATATTCATTCATTCTGGTGAGTGGGAAGTACGGAATTGAATTTATGCGTGGGCAAGGCAATCTAACTTGCAAAAGGATGCTTCCTCTCCCTCTCCCTCTCCGCAGACATAGACACTACAACCTGATGGTTGAGGCATCTTGTGTGGCTATTGCAACCAAGTTCAAGTTTGAATAAAAGAAGAGTGAGTGGGTTGGAGCAATGAGATTGTGTTGGTAGGTGGAGACGAAGACTGGCACTCGGATTTCATTCTGGTGATTTCAATTTATTTCCACGTGGACGGAACTACACGAGCAGAGAGGAAATCTCAAGTTCACGACGACAAAGTATCGAATGGCACACATTGAAACTATCCGCGTGATTTCGAAGTGTTTCTAGTCTTGCGCGTGATTGTTGTTTGTCGTGGAATACAGCGACATATTAAGATGTAATTGAAACTATTTTAAAAACCACATTTAAATACATTTTTTTAACGATTTTCAATATAGGAGTCAAATCAGCATCCAAGTGGGTATTTTGTCTATCTGAATCGGGTTATAATACTTTTGGCGTTAACAACATTTTGCATGAATACTTGCTACCGCATTACCAGTTTTCTTTCCACTTGGATCTGAATGCTATCAGCATCGATTCTCTTGCTTAAAATTGCTTAAGTAGTTTTAATAGCCAAAACGAAATTAATCCGTATCATAATGTTTTGGTTTCACAAAATTATCACTCATTTTGGATTATTTTCGTAATGTAATAACAAAATAGTTAAGTTAGTTCATCGCGAAATGATTACTTTTTAAAGGTATCGTTTATCCTAAACGTTTTAAACATTGCAGCATTTCCGTTAAGTTAGTCTTTATAGGGCGCGGTTTAATTAACTTTTTTTGTGGTATATGGTTTAAATCAATAGTGAAAAATGAAATTATCGCGGACCATCAAAATCAAGTGTGATTGAGGAAACACGTGGACGAATTCATCATGATGTCAAGATATAGGCAAGTGAATACAATAATTATGAATTCATATAGCAATCAAAGGCATGTGAATCTCGATTGAACTTGGGACTGGTGGTCGCTTGCTTGGTAGTTTGATTTTTTAAAATGGATATCAACTGACCGATGAACTCGCCGTATAAATAATATAGAACACGTAGCGATTATGACGGAAGAATGGTAGAAACCACTTTTTTGCTGAATGTATAAGCAGTAACCCGAAGTCCGGGCCACCGAATTAGCGATGTTCTCGCCATTGACATCTAACTGATATGATAATTACCCTCTGCAATTTTGCTCAGGCCAAATAAATCAAATATCCTAAGTTATAAATAAATTAGATCGTTTCTTCAATTGTTATACTACGTCATACACCGGTCAACTATATTTTTATTTTGTTTCTCTTCAACGACAAATTACCGGTCATTTTTATTATACAGATAGCCGAGCATCGAACCCTTTTCTGCGTCAGTGCTACTGATGTATCCTAATCGAATAACACCGAATTTTTACGATTTTGTAAAAATGAAATGCCCTATCATAATAATATTTACTGGACTAAATGTAGGTTCTCTAGCTGCAACTGCATTCCAAATTTCAAGAATCTTCTCCTATCCTAAATATGCACAATGTTTGGAATGGGAGCCGATTTCGAGGCTAAAATCGGCTAAGTCCCCCATTCATTTTACATGGTGGACTTTGCCGTTTTTAGCCTCGAAACAGGCTCCCGTTACCAACATTGTGCACATTTAGGATAAGAGTAGAGTTTTGAAATTTGGAATGTAGTTGCAGCTAGAGCCCCTTTATTTAGTCCAGTGAATATTATTATGTTAGGGAATTTCGTTTTTACATATTCGTTAAAATTCGGTGTTATTCGATTAGGATACATCAGTAGAATCCATCTCAATAATGATAATACCAATAAATCCCAAAACACTTCAGAAAGCGACGAGAGCTTTTCCGACAAAAACTAACAAGTCGTCTGGTATGGGTGATAATTAGAAGCATTATTAGTGGTGTTTGAGGGCTGTTTGAAAAGGTCAAGGAAGAAGGCAGATGGGGATGGCGATGGCGGGGAGCATGTTACTATGGAATCCAGCGATGGAATCGTATTGAAAATCAGCGGATAAATATGCTATTGATAGATGGCGACTATTGAGTTATAGAATTAACGATAGGGTGTTTGTGAAAACGAGATACAATGAAAAGGCAAACAAAAACAATAATAAGGCAGATTTGCTATTCCAGGTTGAATATTTGAAAACAGGGACGGAATGCATGCATCGATTAATCCCATTGTGTATGCATTATTATTTTTCAAAAGACTCGTACATTATGTTTAAAGAATGGATGGATTGGAGCTCATATGGCGAACGTTCAAGATTGTGTATGATATCTTGAAAATAGTAAAATTTAGATTCAACTATATGTAGCTCCTGTTTAAACTACATTAATAATATAACCAAGAGCATATTAAATGCATATTATCATATATGAATAAGATTTGCATCATTCATGACTTTATCGGGAGGAAGTGGAACAGTCACGTGTTACTCAACATGTCCAAAGTTTAATTTAATAAAAAGATCTAAAGGCTAATGAAATACGACCCTTTTGTGATACGCACTGGCTTTTACGCAAATTAAATCGTGAAAATTAATTCTGAGAAATATGAGTCCTGCTGGAAATATATATCTCCAATATGTATCTACATCAAGTTCGTCCCGGACAGAATTTCAATCAAACTTGGAAAATTTAATTTAAAAAGTAAACCACCACTCACTTCACTTTTTGCTGTCTAACCGCTTGATGACATAATCATACCAACCTAGGCATGATGTTTTGTATTCCCTTAGATTACAAATATAAAGTAGAGTTCTTTTTAAAACGCCATGGATCAAATTGCGCTTTCGAAGCAGACAGTCCTTACCAAATTTATCTTACCCACGTTTTGACTCACGTGACCAAGAAACAAGAAATTATAAGCCATGCATACGGTCACGGGAGCAATTTCGATAAGCATCGAAATTTCATAGAGCTCTACAAGCGTACATATTTTACATTGGTTGCTTTTATTTTAAGAACGCTTACATTTATGCAATCATTTTGAAGAATCGATAAAGAAAATACGAGATGAAGAGAGAACTCATTCAAAATATTTTTTCCCGTATTATTGCTCTTGTGTATCAATCTTCAGGTACACAGCTCTTTTAAAGAGAGCAGAGAGTGACAACAAATGATGTCAACGATATATTATACTCTCCTACACTTATCTTAAATGAGCAGCAAAAATATGAGAAATACAGTCCTTCTATATTTCGAACCCGTTTAAATATTCACTATTCTACAAATGTAATTTGCTTCATTATAGTCAGAATAAGATGTGGGTAAAATAAGAAGTATAGTATAAAAAGAGAAATCTTCTTATTTTTCCTTTTTTTTCTGTTTTAAAACAAATTTGAACTAGTAAATCCAAGATTATATGTTAATCTGTCTTTGATTTACTCAAATAATATGTAAGCTACTCCATTATAATGAAGTCAGACATGTCAAACTTGCAAATCTATCCGTTAAATAAAATATATATTTTGCCATATCTTATAATACAAAGGTTAACTAAATCAAGTAAAATAGAGAACCCTAGATAAGTTCAAAGTGTTTCCGAACTCATACATCAATGAACTCACCAAATAAACGTAAGTGTCACTGTAACCCCCGATCTATGCTCTATGTGATCATATTCGCCATTTCCACTTTTCTGTTATTGTATGCTGGCAGTGCTCCATTTAAACATATCAAAATTCAATCTTTTGCTCATTCAGGTATGACCCAAAACAACGAAAAATGATGCAGATCAGGAGCAAAACCCTGAATCGGTGTGATGTCGCCGTGACCTGTTTCCAAGCAACCGATGCTTACGCGAACATCTTGACCCTCCTCAGCTAAACAACTACTAACGTCTAATTCGAGCGCCAGGATCCGCTCTGAAGGAACAACGTCCTTTTGAATCGCGGAAGTTTGTTAAATTCGCAGCATGTCGCTACTGAAAAGAGTGAGTTCAATTTCTTTTTTTGTTGTTGTTGTACATTTCCTAATTCAATAACATTCTTGTTAATGGGTCAAATGCATCATGATGAATGTCATCTTTTGAAAAGTCAAATTGCGCATCATATCGTTCGTAGGTCACCTAGTTATTACTCGACAATATACTATGTATAAAATGAATTACGCATGAGTTTTAATCATATTACTGCTCCTGCGACATTTGTATAGTTGGTGTCGCAATAAATGCTAATCTCTTGTACATACAGTGGCGCGCAGCTCCAACCCTACATTCTTTCTATCGCTTAACGTTTAACGTTTAAGGCCGCGTTCACGAAAACGAAAAAGCACGAAACCCGATATTGTCGAAAGCCACAGTTGTTTAAAAACATAGCAATTTATGCCCACTG
>LQRL01099061.1:0-13536 GCA_001703475.1 Hydroides elegans
ACAGTTTACGAGAAAGAAATAAAATCAGTAAACCCTACGCTTGACGTCTCATTTGCGTACACCCTACTCGTCCGGGTTTCACCCGCGTCCGTCCGTCACAATCCATGTGCCTTAATTTCTGAATGCGGCCAGTTACATGTTCTGTTCTCCTAGCACTTGTATGTATATTAGTTTTATTTAATGTTTTTGTTATGATTAAAAAAATGGTTTGGTAAGAGTAAGCATACAAAAAAAACATTTGTTCAAGGGTTAAAAAAGTGTACGTACTGGTCAGATCAGTATTATAGGGCCCTTGTATATGTACTATTGTGGAATTTGATTATTATTTTTTTGTTATGAAACATTATTGTGGCATGTTATAGACAATATAATTCTTTCTGTTCTTCTTACCTCCGGAAGTGCAGTTGAAGGGCTCCTCTAGCACTCGAACCATATCAGACAGTTTGTAGCTCTCCGTGCTCAAAATCGCATCTACCTGAGTTGAAATGTATAAAAAGAATGGTTTATCAAACCGAAAGACTGCAGCAAAATTAACGTCTAAATGTAAAATGAACCTTTTGTAAAATTAAACGGTCTTATTCATTGAGAAAAATGCACATAAGGCAAAACAAATGAATAGATTGATAAAAAGGAAAAGAATAAAGAACCTACTGCATAATGTATTTTATAAAATTCTTAAAGTTTCAATTCATTCAGTTACCTCATGTGTTCGTAAAGCAGTCGCCAACTCGTAATAAGTAGAATACAGTTTTGAATGGAATTCTTCCATAGCGGCTCCTATGAAGTAAATCTGCCGCTTGAAACACGTTTTACCAAGTGGCCAGCCAGCGATGAAACCTGTGAGCGAATGAAACACATTTTTATAAATATAAATTTTCATGCTACAGCTTTAATAATTTTAATGAAAAAAATGCTCCGATTCATTTCAAGATATGCAGTTTGTTTTAACTTTATGAAGGAACATTATGGTCACACAGGGCGCTGTAATTGAATAAAAGGAAATTGGGAAGGGCATTAAATCCACATTTGCAAAAAGGGGGAAAAGTGGTATATTTACTGCATTATAAAAATTGAAGACTTGAAAGTCACCAATATCTAGAATTCTCACCAATCGTCTGATTCCTCACATCCATCTTATTCGGAATATCATCCAACCTATCAATGTGGTAATACAGATTCGCGGGTGTTTGCCTCGTATACGGAACACTGAATTCGAAACTTGCTTGTCGTTCTGGGCTTATTGAGTAACCCATACAACCGTCATACCAACCAGCCATCAAACCTATTGGGTCCCAAATTCGATCATAAAAGAGATAAATAATGTATAATCGATGAACGTTGAATATTATATTATAATCGAACATATATCGACTAAAGTTATAAAATCATAAACATGTGCATTTTTTCAAGACGATAAAAATAATACATGAATTGTAATATATGTTTGCAAAGGCCAAATAAACGTGTATATTCTTTTAATTATTGAAACAGAAAGAACGCTATGAACCATTCGCCCCGTAAAAAAAATACCTTTTTTTACCAGCTGTGTGTATTTTAATTGAAAATGATTTATGAAAATAATTAAGAATTGAACAAAAAGATACCTTGTCCTGGATACTCATTCGACTGCCAGCAGTTGTTTGTATCGTCAAATACGGTGAAACACGTCTTATTTGCCTGGGCACAAACTGAAAATCATAATAAAAAGAACATGAAGAAGAGCAGCTAGTACTATGAGCACTCATTGCCTGTTGATCATGATACATTTATTGGGGGCATTATGATTTTGATCCATACAGAACATGATGCTGAAAATGCGATCGAGATGTTGAATGCAAAAGGAAATAGTTTTAGTGATTGAACTTATATGAATTGATGCCAAGAATAAAAATATATCAGGACCGGCTGATTGGTTTACTAGAAAAAAAAGCTAAAAACATTTTATAAATTCAACCAAAAAGAAAGCAAACTGCTTTATAATACTTTTTCGAATACTTCTTTTTTATATTGAAAAGTGTGATTGCAAAATAATATATATTTACCTGCATTTATCAAATCGATGTTGAATCCCTTTATTTCACCAGTTTCAATATCTCTATAAGAAATTAGTCAACAATTTACCATATGAATGAAAATTCCAAAGTCGTATAGAAATAATACTAATTAAACAGTATATTCCACAAGCTATAACTATTTTATGTGTGTGTCGTGTAAAACCCATGACCGCTTGTTTGTAAAGCCTGCTTCAAATAACCTGTTGAACTTATAAAACTTATATATTTTGTATATCTTATATACTTGTATATTTTGTATATGTATATCTTGTAAAAACGTATATATATTTATATACATATTAATTAAGTGATTCCATACGCAAATAACAAAAATCCGCCATAAGATGGTGAGATGCCCTTATATAATGTCATTAAAAATGTTTATCTACATGGATGTTTAAAAAAAAATAAAACGATAAAGCGTACTTACACGTATTCATAAGGTCCATAATCATTGGAAATTTGAAATCGATACACTTTATCATCGTGATAATCACACTGAGCCGCAAAACCTTCTTTACTTTCTTCCGAAGAAGATGCACTGCTAGACTCTGATTCCTCTGACGAAAATTCTTTAGATTCCAGACTAGAATCCGAGTCGCTATTCTCAAGACTAGAGTCTAGTTCCTCACTTTCCTCCGAAGAATATTTGTAATATTCGTAATTAACCTCTTCATCCGAAACTTCACCACTTCCCTCAATATCCACTATACCACCAATGATTTCCTCCCCAATACCTTTGATATCATCAAATATATCATCGAAAATATCAATACTACTCCAACTTTCCTCTGAAGCTTCTACAAGGGCAGTTTCATTTTGTTTTGGAGTATCAGTGTCCAGTTTGATTTCTTTGATATTGTTGTCTTTGTTAGATGTTCCGATTTCCTTTGCTTTTTCAAGGTTATCTTGCATCAAATCAGCTATGTCTTCAAGAAAAATGTGCATAGATAATATTAGTTGATTGTTCGGTGCTGAAAATATATACATGTAGTTTGGAGACATCAACTGCAAAACGTTCATGAGTATTTAGATAGCAACCAAATTTTACGATTATGATTAGTATTAGTATACCCGTCTATAGGATGCGTTTCTTTCCAAAAAAAATGGTAAAAAACCCTCAACGAGAACGCGAAAAGATTTAGAATGATTAAAAACGTTTCTTTCGTGTGTTTTGTATGTTTTTTTCAGCTTGATACACGGTGTTTGTTCGAAATATAAAAGGCATTTATGAGAAAATGTGAACACCACTGAATTTCAAATTATTTAAATTTTCGAAATTCTTGTGCGGGTAGGCACTTGCGGAATTCGCGATCACTGCGAAATAAAAAGTTAAAAATGCCTTCCCGCGCTACATGTATATCTAAGCGTATTTGAATAGTTACCACTTCGTTCTTCCTCCATGTACGGTAAGCATTGTTCCGGATAGCGTTCGCAAGCCGGCCAAACAAACGAATTCGCAGAAAACGCATCTTCACATTTTTCTGTAACTTCCTCACAAATATCTCGACACGGCAGTATCAAATTTCCGGAAGCATCGCATTTCGGAAAGTACGATGCGCAGAATAGAAAATTTAGTTCTCTTGCGCAGTTTGACTCCAGTAGAGAATCGTACATGGCGATGTCGACCATGGCGTCTTCTTGTGATATGTAACCGAAGACGTTTGGAAAAACGGTGCTGTTGTATTGAAGAACAGAATCACACAATGATGGTTTTATATGTTCGCATTGTGTAGTTTGATCGACGGTCGGTAGCGCGTATATCTGCGCAATAGCTACAGTTAAAATTATTGTAGCTAGTAAATTCATTTTTTAGATTAATTCTATTTACTTATACCATATATTTGTAAAGCTGTTAAAATCCCTATGTCTGTGTCATTTGCTATTGTGACTCCTGGTCAAAAATTCTTTGAGAGTTAACTTTATTTGACCCATGCTTATATCTTAAGGATCCTGATAGCGAGACAAAAGCAATGTGAGGATAATCCTATGAGGACAAAAGTTTAAGTAGTATTTATTTTTATCGATATTGCGACAATCACACAAAGAAAACAATAACTACAAATGCAATATTAGCAGCAAGGCTGCTTTAGGTGTAGATTCTTCTTCAAATTTATCTTAACATTATCGTATCGTAATAATGTAACTTAGTAAATAAAACGCTTGTCTTTGTAACAAAATATTAAAAAAGAAATAAATTCAAACCCTAAAATCATGTTTTGTTTGTAATTAAAAAGAATAATACATATCATTGTATGCATCTCTTTCTTGTAAACGACCATTAATCTAATAGTTGATAATTTCATAACCAATACCGCCATTCCAACACACCCGAACACCATATGATCTATAGATTGTCTTGCAATGCCATAAATCCAGTTGCCAAATAGACATACATCGCAGTCCATTTAATATGACATGTTATTAACTAATGATGAAACCAGATCCACCAACTTCCCACCATATTGCCGCTCCATGACATTTAATTGAGCTATCGGGGTCGAGCGCTTGGATCTGGTCACACGGGTAGCTTTTTTCAGCTTTTTAGTTAATGAAAACAAACCGTGCATTCCAATGTATTTCTTATGGGAAACTTGAAACGCTGGCTGCATTTTACGATTTAACGTTTTATGTTTTTACGTTTTTTTTAGTGTTTTCAGAAGGATTACGTTGAAAAATACGGCTTGCTAGGAAAAGAAACGCGCGCGAAAAGGCTTCCAGTGTGGCCAGGCCCTTAATTGAGCTATCGCGTTCGAGCGTTTATCTAATCAAGACGACGACAAGTGATTAACAAATGATGTAAATCGACTTCATGGGTTAACAGTGGAGGTTAAACATTTCCCGGAGAGGCGCAGGGAGGGGGTTAGGTAATTTGATGGGTGTGAGGGATATGATATATTATTTTTGTGGTAATATATCGGATATGTATATTCTCGGGTTACAGAACCAGATGGTTAAAATGCTCAGTTAAGTATCAAAGTTCTGCCCGCGAAAAGATGTCATGCGTTTTCGCGCCATTGAATGTGCTCCAAGAAAAGTGAATAGTTTACAGGTAAATAATGTTCAATATGACCATAAATGTTTTTGTATATTTATAGAATGAATGCATTGGATCGGGGTTCATATTTAAAACAAAAAATCCCACATATCCACAAAAATCCCACATCAAGATGTGACATTTCGGTAAATGACATAGGTAATCAAACAATGCATGACATGCGTTAATGAAGAGTACCTCACGAGTTGTTCCCCAAAATAGGTGTTCCCCACCAGATTCCAGCTGGCTCGGAAATATTGAGGAAATTCATTCTAGCTTGGAGATATAAGCAGATTGAGGAACACCTTTTTTTTGATAATTTCCTCATTTTCGTAATAAATATTGAGAATAATTATTTCAAAACTGATTAAACCTGCTTGCAATTGTATAATAAACTGTTATTTACAATATATGATAGGCAATAATTTTCGCAAAAAGGTGTTCTTTTTCTGTTCCAAGCTGGCTATAAAAGGAGGAACAGCCCAGCTGGCTTGGAAAAAATGAAAACTTTTTTTTTTTTTGCAAAATTGTAATGTTCAAAAACCATTATTTTGTGGTTATTCATACGTGTAATGTCATTTTAAAGTGATTTAACAACTTTTTGAAAAAATGTGACGACTGGGGTGCCCTTCGTTAATCTGAGTACATGCCCTGCAAAACTTGCATCTTGTGTGTTTACTATATTCGAAAATGCATTTTTAATCAGCTACATACAGTTACAGTTACAGAATTAACGATAGGTTATAATGGCAGACCTAAAAATTTGAAATCGCAGAGAAATAGTTTCGCTGTGATTTCAAAATATTTCGCTGGCCGGTGGCCCTGCCATAATGCTGATCTTGAACTATTTAATTTTTTATTTAGTAAAATAAACAATTTTTTTTTCAAAAACCGAAAAAAAATGAAATTCAAAAATCTATATAAGAAACAAAGAACTTCTATTGCATTGCCTAATAGTCCGGTCACCCCTCCATATTCCAGACATAACCCATTGACTAGTATACAGGATAAATGGATAATGAGCCCCAAATTTACTAATTACAGTCACAAGTGTCGATATGTGATCGCTCCATTAAACTCCGATGGCCTAACAGCCCGTAGAAACGACGCGGCTGCTCTAGTTAATAGTCGAAACATGTAGTCGAGCGGGGCGCGGCCGTCGCCTTTGACGCGATTAGATTATAGAAGGACACCCTATGATACATTTTGTTTTCAAAAATGTGTTAAGTCATCTCTTTTTTTTTTAACAATTTTACCACACAAATAAGAAAAAGCAACAGTAAAATAATTATTTTGAAACACTGCAAAAAAAGATGTATTCACTTTTTCAAGGCAGCTTAGCTGTTCTCCTCTTCAAACCAGCTTGGAGCATAACATGAACATCTATTTGAGTATAATTCTAACCAGATTACCAATCATATAAGACAAATAACAATTCATTGAATGATTGTTAACAAAATGTCCAAACATAATTATCATTATTTATTACCAAATTCCAGAAATATATAAAAACATGCTCTAAATCTCCAAGCTAAAAACATTGTTCTCAAACGTCCAAGCAACAAGTGATTTGCTGGGATAAGATTTTGTGATGAGCAAGTCGTTGGGTGCTCTTCATTAAGGGGGTGCGCGGGGCATTTGCGCGTTCTAAATTGATATTCCCTTGATTGAGCTGTCAATATCTACAATCATTTAATAGACTGTTCAAAGCAGCACATCTTCATTGAGCATAGGGCAGTTTGGTGCCAATTAAAGGCGGAGGGCTCCTTGGTATTCGGTGATTAGATAGGTCTTAACAAGTTCTTTATTGGCTATATCGGGCGAAGGGACGAGGGGTGGGGGTTAGGGGAGAGTGAAGCTGTACCCTGGTGATAGTTCTCTGATCTGACTGGGGGTACAACAGACCTACGACATATGGCCTTATCTGAAACAAACAGTAATGAATAATTTAAGAGTAATATTTTTTAAAATCCCATTCGAAAATTCTAGGTAGATAGATTATTTCTTACTTTTGCTTTAAACCTATTATGTATTGATGTACTACATGTGTAATTTTCATTTAATGACAAACCTGTAGATACATTGTCTATTACGACTAAATCAATTTCTACAACCCCTTTCAACAACTTTCATTAATACAAAAAACATGGCGAAAATACAAAAGCTAAGATGGAAATGGAAATGTTTAAACGATGTTAAAGCGCGTTCACACTAACAAAAAAAAGCCCGAAAGTAAAAGTTTGAAAACCGAAAGCTCGAAAGCCACTTTTGTATAAAACCATAGCCATTTATCCTAACTGTTCACGCAAAATACGGACTTAATTACATTTTTCGAGCTTTTTTGCGTGAACGCGGCCTTCGGTGACGCATTTAGATGACAATGGACATATGAACGGATTAAAAATTATATTTTATCCTTGACCAGTAATTGCATACAAAGATGATTCAATTCGATGTAAGAGTTATATATTTATCTACTTATTACTTTAATCATAGATTTGGGAAAGTCATTTGGAAAAAGACATTTGTATGTCTCAGATATTCTATCTTTTAAATACAGCAAATTTCGAAAAAAAATTAATGTATATGCCACGAGTATCAAATGTAACGCATTTTGATGTATGTTTTATTATTTTGTTTTTGCAACTTGAACAAAAAAGTAAATAAAAGCAGCAGCACGGATTGGTTGGCTATGGGGTTTTGCCTTTTATCTTCTAAATCTCGTTCAGGGATATTGGCTTGATATTGGGCATTTTTGTATCGATATCAAATTGATTGGAATAACGGAATCCACGTTTGTGAATTCATTTATGATTATTTTCTCTTTATGTATAGTCTTTTCATGAGCAATCCCATATAATTGCATCGCCATATTCGCTCTTTGAAATTCGAACCCATTCCGTGATCCAAATCCCCACTCCCCACAGTGCGGACCTGCCTTATTTTCTCCACCCGCCCATTCCTCAATAAATGAGGATGATCCGTTCTTTGCTCTGATTGGCTGAGAGAGATCATTGGATGGAAAGCTCGTCTGCTCATTTACTCCAAACGATAATACCAATGAAGATGATACTCCTCTTTTATCCCCACACCATTCACAGCATTTTAATCACTCCAAACGGTTTGAAGTGTGATAGTTTTTTTTTTTTTGATAGTCACCGAATGGTATAACGGTTTCATTAAAAAAAAAATCGAAAACGAATTCGAATAGATCAACGAAAAACCGGAGATGATGTTAAATGCACAACTGAATATAATTTAATAGCATCCATAAAATTTAAAATCCAAACACTAAGGAAAAAAACACAGTGATTTTTGACAGTTGAGAAAAAAAACACAATCAAATAATTCGAAAGTGAAGCAATTAAAAGTATTAAATAGACTCAAAATAACAAAGTTTGAAAGTCGAAACGAAACTGATTGGATATGGATCTCAGGACAATGCAATACCTAAACGGTCTCTACGGAATCTATTACCCTTGGTTCGCAAGTTGGCAATGCCATGGGGGAATGCCTTCAACATTTTCTTCAACCCCGGGAATGATTCCGATGGTTCTGCGACACCGTTTATCTCCGGATCACATGAAGAAGGCACCGACACGTCATTTCATTAGCGACATTTTAGGATCGAACAATCAAAGCTGCGAAGATGGAGATAAATCGAAACGGCGATCGTCAGAGGGTGACGAAACTTGTGACGAAAATGAGAGTGTCAAACATTATTCGAAAGCGCGTGCTAGATTGCTTTATCCAACTGATGCAACAGCGGTGCAAGAAAATGAAAATGAAGTGAGTGATAAAACAAGTAGTGGACGTCCAAATCTCCATAGCAACGACGCAATGCGAACGCTTATTTCTCATGGCAACGCGACAAGCGGTCATACTGAACACCATTCGCCAACCATCAAAACGTCGCTTCCCACAATACTGTCCCCAAACAGTAATCTGAAACGTAAATATAGCGATGAGACGTGCACACGCAAAGATGACTCTTTAACAAATGGAGCAATACAAGATGGGAGTCACATTGGAGGGCATAGTTTCGGTGAGAGTTCAGAGAAGAAAAAGAAGGCGCGAACAACGTTCACAGGGCGTCAGATTTTCGAGCTGGAGAAAAAGTTTGAAATGAAGAAATATCTGACGGCCACGGAGCGAAGTGAACTTGCGACGTTGCTACAAGTAACGGAAACACAGGTGGGTTCATTAACTAATATCGTTTGAAAGATGAAACATCTGAAGGGTTATTAATTGGTTTTATCCTAATTAATAATTGAAGAGCTTAGAGCATAAACATGTTTAGTGCAAAAGACATGTTCTGGAGTTAAAAATCCTATCGATTTGCTTGATACATCTACTTACATTTTTATGAATATGACAGTGATAGGCCTACTATGAATATTTATTAAAAATTTGAATGTTCCAATATACTGATAAGAATAATAAAATCAGTTTTAAAACGCTATTTTTAGTGCACAAACTAGTCGATTGGAGAATCGCGATTGCAACAAACTTTCGATTCCTATGTTACTTGTCATGTGCATGCTAAGTAATTATATACTAGCCGCCAGAAGAAAGTATAATCTTTTTTCAAATTCATATTTCATGTTTTATATCAATAAGGCAATACTTGTTAGCAAAATTGTATCGTCGATGCCGACTTCGCGGTTTCGAACGTACGTTCTGCGTAAGGCGTTATCCCTTTCCGCGCAAACGTCGTTTCAACGTATTTGAACTGATCCGACTATATGTCGGGTCTAGTGATTATGTCGCTTTGATCGCCGCACGGCGAAATTGGCTACACAGGTATAACATCTGGATCTCTCGATCCCGATTCCACATTTCTAACTTCCACCGCCGACTCCATTGTCTGCCCTTGTTACTCCCTATGAATTTATTGTGATGTTGCAAACGATAAAATATAGCTTTAAACAATTTAAAGTGGCATACTAGTGTTATTACAGAATTACCGGTCTTCAGCATCTCTATAGCCTGATCACAATAATAATGACGGGTGCGTGACGTGGTTATGTGTGTTTTGTAAAAATGGAAATAAATATGGAAAACTGGCATAAACGTTACACTCTTTATTCCAAAGTCCCAAACTATAATCAGAATAAGCATTACCGATTTCCACTAAAAATGAGGTGTTGACTCCTACTCAAAGTTGATACCTTAACCATTGATCTATTAGCATGAAACTAAAGAATTAGATAGAAGGATATATTTAATGACAATGGTGAAAATTTGAATCTAGAATATTGAGAATTCGCGAAGATATTCACCAATTTAGGATTATACTTTCTTTTGGCGGATAGTATAGTTTTGTGCACAAACAAGTCTTTTGCGATAAACGTGCAAAATACCATCATTTTCTTCCAACCAAATTCTGATAAACTGCATTTTACAATAACGTGCCTTTGGCACAAGGCATTGGTTTACGAAATTCTAATGCCGTTTTTCTCAAAACCACGATTTTACACTAAACAGGTTTATGCTCTATGCTCATCAATGAAAAAAAAACACATTCGAGAGAAAAAAAACAAGAATTAAAGTAGTCATATGAATTTGATTTCATGCATTTCTCATGGTTTTATCCATCAATTTACAATTTAAGAATTATCACAGCTCGCACAATTTTTCGATTGTGAATGGTTCCGAAATAGGATACACTATCAGGTCAATAAATTGTTGACAGTCAATGAGAGGGGTCATTGCGATGGTCAACGATACATTATCAGAAATTAAGATATTACACAAAAGTCATATGCTCATATCGTATGATAGACTTCTTATTCAAAAAGGCTCCTTAAGATTAATTTACCATTCAGTGTATCTCTGCGTAAAAATTATAGCGCGCGTTCGTCTAAATGAAAAAAAAAGCTCTGTGCTTTTTATAGGTAAAACTAGAATTTTCCATTCATCTTTCTTCGCTGATTAATTGAATTTAAATGTAAAAGAAATATGAATGCAAGTGCGAAACTGGGTGAACACTTTAATTAAGCGCAAATATTAGGGAAATAATATTCGGGCGACTGCGGCTTTAAAATATCATTCTCATAAATAAATTCATTCTTTTTTTTTTAAATTTACTCACATTCCTGAGCATTTTAGAGTATATCTAAATATTGTTCTTCTTTTTTGTTGTCCTTTGTTTTTTAACCAATTGCTTCTCATATCAACCATAAAGTGGCGCCTTGTTAAACTTTAATCATACCTATATTGCGCCCTCTTTATCCTCATATATTAAGTTACACATAGTTGAAGGGCGATTGAAATGAGATGAGTTTAAATAGCAATAGTTAAATGACAAATGGCAACCTATTACACTACCAATCCTTTTCATTGTTTTGTAGACTATAATAATCTAGAACGATTTAACTTGAATGGTTTTGTAAGAAGTCTGGTAAATTTAATCAAATTCAGTTGACACTTGCTTTGGTCTGATGAAACTAATCACGCAGTCACTCAAAATGATAAAAAGGAATTAGATTACAACCTTTTAGAAAATGAAGTTGCATAAACTCACACAGAATAATCATATCATGAAACAGAATAAACCATCAAGAGACAATTGACAGCAACATGTATACAGGTTATTGACAGCCTGAAGATAATCCACCGTGCTAATTACAAACATAACTGTGAGCGCCAAACATCATTAACAAATTACAGCGATGAAAGATGCATACCCACGCATACCCAATCAACCCTTATCGTTTCAAAACGCCTCCCCTCATTCATGCAAAATCTATCAATCCTTATCTTTTAAACTTATTTTCCCATCTTTCTATTCCTTATAAACAGGTGAAGATCTGGTTTCAAAACCGTCGCACCAAATGGAAGAAACAGGAGAACATTAGCGAGTCCCAGGTGGCCGAGATTCGAAGTGCAGCGGGTAAGAAACCGGCTGTTCCCACTGCTTTGCCGCCCCATCACCACCACACGTCCCCACCCAAAGCAGCTCCACACTGTTACCTAGGGGCGAGCGATTTTGCGGGATCATCACAAACAAATGGAGGCTATGGGTTTGCCAGTGAAACGACGGCGGCGCGATTTTCAGACCGGATGCTGTGTTCTACGGTCGGCGCGGAGGATTATTCAATGACCGGTTCGAATGGAGTGATGAATCTCTCTAGAAACAGCAACCTGGTGGTTGGAAGTGGCGAAAGCTCCATGGCCGCGGCTAATATTGCGACGCCTCTATCGGCCATCGTGTCGCTTACTCAACAAGCGGCGCCTTTGAGTGTAGATTCGACCATTCCATGTAAACCAGTTTCGACTCGAGATGCAGTGTCGTCGTCGGAGTTACAAATAAATATCAAATCTATGGATCATGTGGTTTCGGTCATTGGTTCGCAAACAAATGAAGACACCGAGGTACCAGTTCACAAATTAAGTTCTTCAGTGAATAGTTGTTCCACCACAAATTTCAATAGTAAAATCCCCAGGTCAATTGATGATACTGGGGATTTTTCGGTGTCGCAACATTCTCCGAATAAAAGTACATGTGTGGATGAAAAACTGGTGAATCGTTTTGATTCTTCAAATGATCACGATTTTTCGAATAATTTGAAAGAAAATGACGTTTTAAATAATCAGCCAAATGAAATGCCTATTGAAATCGACCGACATGATAATATGCATTAATTGAAGAATGTGGGGTGTGATAAGCTTCGAAATGATAAATAATAGATTCTATCTAATTCGTAGATTTCCAATTCGTCTATTGTCGTGAATTCTTTACGGTTTGACTAGATAAATAATATAGACACTTTAATACGTTTTTTATCTGCTATCTTTTTCGTTTACGAAAACGGAGCAGGTTATATTTTCGGTCGGGTTTTGTTTGAGAAATTTGTGACACGCATAACTTTGTCTTAGGAGCAATTAACAAACATGAAAAGCATACCATAATATAACATATAACATGAAGTTATTTATCGATTGATTAAAATTATGAAATATTGATTTGGTTAATAATAAGCGTGGAAAATAAAAATATTAGGATTGAAGCGACGTCGAATCTCACGACATCCCTGTGAAGCTTAAATACATGACATTATTCTAATGAGCTAAGACGACCCTGAACCCCTATTATGCTTAGCTCTTATTGGCTGCCTTTAATAACCCACACGCAATACACATTGGCTTTTATGCCAGTTATGAATTTAACACACGTCAATCACAACGCATAGGCAATAGAGTGTGAGCTGAGTAGGCGGGCATTGTCGATGTAAATATGACGTAATTGTTGCGTCAAAGGGCAAAATATTATGCAGCGTTAGGAAAGCTGTGCTTATGTTTAATTGATTAGGATAATCGCAAGTATGGAGGTATGTCCAGAGCTCGAATATGTTCACCGGGGTTCACCAGGTTCGCTAGGTTCACCAAACACTTTTAGGAATATATATAAAAGCGTGGTGCATGCTCGGTGTATCAACAGTG
>LQRL01099064.1:0-17503 GCA_001703475.1 Hydroides elegans
TGCCCCCTCTCCCGCACAACTGCCTTTACTCGATGACGCAACTTTCTCTCTATTAAAGTCGCTGTCACTCATCAATTAAGGAATGTCAATAAATAAGCGCAACTTGTCATTGGTCCATTTAAACGGGCCTTGACATGAGGGGCCAATGAGAGCCTAGAATGCGTATCAGTGGTTTTCAGCGAGGCACCAAATTATGTCGGTTTTTGACAAATATTTTTTCATAAATGCTAAATATCTCGGCAATCACAATGACTCATCAAAACCATCTATGCTCCATCTTTCGGTCATGTTTAATGCTTTAATACATATTATTCTGTCAAGTTTATCCTATAACATATAGAAAAGTGTCGGACATGGCATTTTGAAAAAAAAAACTCGACTGATTTTAATACCTGCGAAATTTTCGTAAACGAAAAGATCGCAGATAAAAATGAGAAAACTGATGGCACTTGGGAACACCGGTTCATCATTTTATCTATTCATCTACATGTATAGACATTCACAATAAAAATGGTTGGTATGAATTGTATTTATAAAATCAAATTACAAATTAAAATTGCAGCATTCTACATGTATATCAAATAAACAATAGGAAAATAAAAAAACACATATCGTACTACATGTAGTAATTAGATTATAAAATAATCTTATAAGATAAACTATTTTATAATTTAACCTATCAAGTATTATATATGGGTTTAATACAAGAGAAAACTTCATAAAGCTTTAAAAAATCCAAACATTTCACAATCCACATGTATAAATGAATATAAATTACATAATGTCACCACAATTATCAAGAAACCACACAGCCTATAGTTGAAGATGGTTAATTGATTATTGCGAGTTCACCAAAATATATCAAAATAATAATAGAAAACTTGTAACATATTACTTAATCAAATAAGCAAATAAGCAAAAATACATGAACAACAAGAAAATGAAAGAGACGAAGAAGAAGAAGAAGAAGAAGAAGAAGAAGAAGAAGAAGAAGAAGAAGAAGAAGAAGAAGAAGGAAATGCAGGAGGAGGAGGAGGAGAGGAGGAGGAGAGGAAAACCGGGAATAAGAATAAAAAGAATTAACTATTTGAAGAACATTATTCAATATTTATGAAAAAAGTATGGATTAAGGTGCATATTTAACCAAGATAAATATGATTTCAAACATTTTTCCATTGAATTACACATTCTATCATGCTTTTGTATATAATAAAATTACGAATGTTGCAATGAAACCCACATGTACAAAATAATAAAATCATATCCTTTGTTATTTGATAACTTTTCATAATTCAAACCACAAACAATAAAAAAAATCATTCACGATTTTACATACTATGTTGAAGATTAAAAATATCGCATTAAAAACCCCAAGACCCAAACATATTATATTGCATAAAACACAAATCAAAAAATACATTTTCATGAAATATGCCTTGAATAAAATAGATACTAAATAGATAAAATTTATATAATATATACTTAATAGATACTTAATAGATGCATAAAATTTATAATAATATATATATAAGATTTATATATAGCATATAATATTTGGGCCGCTTAACACATCACACGAAGTTCTTTATATTTCACAAGAATATATATAGCAAACAGTACACTTTTGGGTTCCTGAACATATCGCACGAAATACACGGCCCTCTCTCTAATCAAACATATCAAGTAAGTGTGCATCTTATATGATAGTGAATATATTGCACATATTTTACAATAAAAATCCTAATTGTAATTTTCCTGAACATATTGCACCAAAAACACATAGATTCAACAAATAAAAAAGAATAATTCACGTCTTGTAAATGGATATATCATATAAATGGTTTTTGAACATCCTGAACGTTTCTGAACATTTTGAACATTTTAATTTCTTGGACATACCTCTCGTTACTCGCGGTCTACCGGTGATTGGGCGATCGCGGGTCGCTCCGGTTTCTTCCACACGTCTTACAAGACGTGAAAATGTCGTCCGATGGACATTAAAATGCCTTGCAACCGCATTATGGGAGGCTCCACCCATAACCATGCCTATGGCCCGTTCCCTCTCGATTTCCGAAAACCGTGGCATCGTTAATTTTTGATCGCCATCATTTTGTTTCTTTGCTTGACCTTTACTTTTGTTTTACAACACAAAGACATGATTTTTGCCGCCAATGACTCAATAGATATGATCACAGGGGCCCGAATAGTATACATCGTACTTGATCGAGTATTGACACTTTCGTACTGACCATCGACAAAACAATGAACAATATGGTAGATTATACTCTGTTCAATAGACCTGCCAAATTTCAAACATATTGACCGGAAAATAATTGATAAATAGATAAAAATGAAAAAAAAGGTGCATCTTTTTTGTCCTTAAGTATATTTTTAACAGCCACGACCCAATCTATATTGCTTGGGCTTTTTCCAACTGGGCCACTCAGCGAAGGAATGCTCAAAGACCTGTCAACACACGACTAAAGACCCTTTGCGTTAAATGAAGAAAAATGACGACAGGGAGACTTGTAAGCAATATCGACGCAATGATCCTCTTCACCACTTTCTTAACAAACTCCTCACATTACCCCAGTTACACGGCTCTTCATTTGTTACCATTTTCGATATTTTGAAACATCCCCATCAGCTGTGTAATTCAATTTTCTTTATTTTCTTGTATTTCAGAGTACTTTGAAATGAAAGTATCAATTGAAAATAAAATGAATACCATGAATCTAAACACATAAATCCATGGCAAAAACATCAATTTATTATACAACTTTTGGGTGCAAATTTATATCGATCAAAATATTGTTATGTCAATATCCAGGCCACTAATGCGTTGACTATTTTCAATCGGCTACGTGTGATATGGTTACCACCGACTGGACCCAAAACGCATACCCTAATAATCATGAAACATTGAGCCACATATTTAAAAACAAACTTGGCATGATAAGTCAGGATCAGATTCAACTACACTTGTAGACAAAAATGCTTTCAAAAAACCACTCTGTCCCAGAGCTAAAGTTTGTTAAGCAATTGGTAACGAAAGGCTGTCGTTAAAAGTCTCACTCGATGAGTACGTCGTTCGTCGGACGCATCACCATCCGTCTGTTTTTCTTGGAATGTCTGTCCAAAAAAAAATGTCAATGTGTTTGTGTGCTCCAGCATGAGAACAACAAACAATCTCTCACAAGTATGATGCATCATAATCGGGCGACCATGAATTGGAATTAGCGCCTCTCGAGGCTTATCAATAGCCCAACGGCCTTGTATGTGTGTGAACATGACTGGACAAAAAGGATGAATCTCGTGATGAATCGACGCAAACGATTGCCCTTCATTTGGCGATATATTGGATCTCCACAGCGACTGACCCCGTGCCTCGATGGACGCCGATTTACTCGGCGAATGAGGCCATGGAATCGTTGTTGTGTTTTTGCTCTTATGCCTGCTTTTCCTTGAACCGGATACTCCATCATACCATAAGCTACGAAGAAATGCGTGCTTGGATATACTGAAGCAAATTAAGTTGTGAACTCGAGATTCAGTTTCATTTTTTTTAATTAAGCATTGGTATTCATTTCTTAAATTCATCATCTGAAATAAGCTATTTCTTGTCTTGGTGACAAAACAAGGTTGACGAATATTTATCTGGAATATACGTTTTGTTTGTTTGCCTTATTTAATTTTGCGTTGTTTCAGCAAATAAACAGTGTCCATATGATGGCTATTGCAGAGATGTGTAAGTAGATCATCTGATCGAAATAGGGTTGCGACGTTACACGGAATATAACCGATCGGGTGTTAGCCCAATGCGAATCCCTTGCAAATATGGCACTGCAATAAATGCACCTCATGTCTGAATATGCGAACGAATTTTCATAAACGGTCATAACGGTCATAGTGAAACGCAAGGGCCAAAACTATTTCTGTTCTCCGTAATAGGGATTCGGTGATAAGAAATACTCGTAAAACTACAGTCACATTTTATATACTTGCCAATAAAAGAAATAAACTTCAAGGGCCTGAATCGCTTTAATTTGGAGGAATGGCTATGCAGTAAATAATGTGCCATAACGACCTATCCCTTATTATTGGAAAACTCTCTATGGGACAGGGTTCATTGAAAGCATTGGATAATTTCGCCTTGGACTAACTGTTTTCATTGACGTTCCTATTTACGTGTTCAATGACATTAAGGACACCCCAACGCGTTTTATTTGAGTAATTTAGGCTAATTTTGCAACCGATTGGTATGAATGGCGTGAACTTTAGAGGAAAGCATCTCACGTGGTTCGATTCGATTGACCTTAAATGGGATGCGAACTGAGGATCCACATTCATTTTAGTATCTGAGATAAGGGTTTGAAAAGAGTTTAAACTTATTGTAAAGGATGAACCATATTGAGTACGCATGCGAATTTCGCCTTGTGCGTACAAATTTTACCTATACCATATTGCTGCGAATTTCGCATTGCATTGCGAACATTGTAACATTTGTTGTATTTAATATATTTCCCCTTTTTTTTCAAATATAAACATATTTATAAGGGTTATCTACGATTATTCCCAAACAATGACCCAATATAT
The DNA here is from genome assembly GCA_001703475.1 of Hydroides elegans. NCBI lineage: Eukaryota > Metazoa > Annelida > Polychaeta > Sabellida > Serpulidae > Hydroides > Hydroides elegans. The sequence continues at coordinate 4,597 of LQRL01099064.1, forward strand.
GCCCGAGGCCAATAATCTTTTAAAATCAACGTTGTCGATATTCAATGTCTATAAATGATCGGCTCGTTTTATAGTTTAGGACATTTAAAATGTGGTTGTGTAAGATAATGTTCCCATTTATTACTAAATTCAGCTATCATCGCAAGTCTGTTTCATCTGTTAATCAATTAAAGGATTTCATCTGGAAACCTTGGTTTCATGTGTGCTCAAAATATCATCACTATAACATAGTTTTTAAAACATGAATACAGCATGATATATATAGAATTTATAATCGAAAGATGCATATAAATTCGTTCAAGTTTGGAAATCATTTCGCCAAGAAAAATTCAAAAATGAATATATCGATGTGAAAATTTAAGGGAGGGGAGATTGTTCATTTCCAAATAAGCTAAAATTAGTTTTGCAAAAACATATTGGAAGGAAATATTTTCTTTTAATTTTCAAAAATTGCATATAACTATTCAATGCAATAATCGAAAATTGCGTATACACGTTTTTGTTGATGTTGTCTTTGCATCAGACATCTCAATTGAGTTTCTTAGAATAAATAAATAATGAAAATCATTTCGTAATCCATCGTATACGAATGTGTGTAAATTCATTCGAAGAAAACATTTAAAACTAGAGTAATATGCTCTATATAGATAGAGCATAATTATCTGATTTCTTTTCCTAATAAGATAATCATTCTTTAAATGCTTAATTTGAAATTCTTAAAACTGTATTGCCCGTTTCAACAAAAACCATCTTTTTCTAAACACAAAACAACGTAACGGTAGCTAACAGTGTTGATATGATAAATTGATTAACTAAGCAGGGCTCAAATTGAGCAAATATTACAGCAGTTCCAAGTTTTCTTAAAATAGCCACTACATCATTCTTTAAGTTAGCGATTGATTTATTGCGTCATCGCTTTGTTTACTGCGTCAAGCTCTCTGATTGCGTGTCGCATTAGCTTATAGCATCATTACCCTCTCGCAGCCCCGCCCACTTTGTATTAGGGTGTGACACTGGGGTGATAGATCATGGGGGTGATTGACACTTGGAGCAACATGCACCAAATTCATAGTCTGCCTTTACTTTGTAACCTACCTCTATTTCCCATTGTTTTATATGACATTTTAAAGAATAGATTCCGGTTAAAGGGTATTAAGAATACGGGCCCGGTTTTCAGTGCTGGCAGATATTTCAATCGGAAAAACACACTTTGAAATCAAAAACTTTTTTTTAACATCATATATTTAACAAACTATGTTACAAAACATAGAGGCATTTATTGAAAAGCGGGTCACAAAATGCATGATTTCCAACTTAGCCTATGTGATTGAGCAAGTTAAAATACTCATAAAATTATGAAATTTCGTCACATTATAGGTGTATATCTTAGTTATACTAGGACTAGTTATGAAATATATTGTTCGGCAATTTAATATCAATAACTCACACAATAATTTGCAACTCTGCTTTGGTTCATTATTGAAAAGTGGGCCACTCCGGTTTTCTCACAGTAAATAGGTCATTATCCTATCAATACACTTTTAAAAGCAAACAAAAATATTATGTTAATAAAATGAACATATAACCCTACATTTACTCGCTTCTTGTCATTGTTATCATTTCTTTTACCGTGCTATACATTTTAAATGAATATCCTAAAATTGCTAAACGGGTGATACACAAATTTATTTTGGTGGAACATCATTGATACATTTCACTTCATACACTAAAAGCCTATATACATGTATATTTATTAATGACGTTTAAGAATCACAATGATACACGTGGTTTACAGACTCATAAAAAACGTCGCCATAGTGATGTCGAACTGTCTCCGTAAAGAAGAAACAATGATAAGATAAATTATGCTTCATAAAAACTTTATTGATAAAAATCTGTTGAATTCAGATTTTGGACATTAATTATAATTGATATTGCTTATTAGAAAAAATAAACTCTTGAATTGGTATCGAATTTACTCAAGAGAGTTTATAACAGAAATAAATATAATTCAATTCGTGATCGCACAAAACAAAACTAACTGGCTGCGGATATCCTTGACTGAAGTTAAGATATCCTCGGTCAATAATGTTGGAAAGCGATTTTTCATAAATTTTGTTTCGACAAGTGGCGTAGCGATTTGCTCGATTTAATTTACATCTCCTTATGGCTGAGGGACAATGCATTTGTTAAGCTATGAATCATTGATTCAAAAATCACTTAAGCAATAAATCTATTAATTTTATTGTGTAAACGTAGCGTAATAGTCAGATAATTAACTATTTACTATGTAAATACAGGAGTGGCCCACTTTTCAATAATGAGCCAAAGCAGAGTTGCAAATTATTGTGTGGGTAATTGCTATTAAATTGTTGAACAATATATTTAATATTAAGTCCTAGTATAACTAAGATATACACCTATATTCTGACGAAATTTCATATTTTTTTGAGCATTTTAACTTGCTCAATCACATAGGTTAAGTTGGAAATCATGCATTTTGTGACCCGCTTTTTCATAAATGCCTCTATCAAAAATCGGCCGAGCATAAACTTTAAGATGTCCGTTATGCTTAGATGCAATTTTTATGTTGTTTACTACTCTCGAAGAATAAGTTTTTTGTTCCACAAAATATTCTATTTTACCGCCTGTAAAAACGACACGAAAATAATATATGATATTTTTCGTAAACGAAAAGAAATCAGATAAAAATAACTTTAGTAAACGCTATTGTCTTAAAATAACTTATGACTGGAACAGGCATATATTTTTTTCCAATATTCAGTGATTGGTCTCCTAGTGGTTAAAAAACAATCACATGTACACTATTTTGTGTGTAGTGAGCTATACAGTAGAAATTCTACATGATATAAGAGTCTAGTTTAATTACCCTGACCTAACCAATATGTGGGAGCTATGGTGTATATATAAAAGAGTCTATTGAGCTGTACTCGTGTTTCTAAGAGTTTATATGATCGTTTGTTAATAGCCCAAGTAGATATTATTAAGTTTGGTTTGAATAAAATGCCCAAATGACTCAATACAAAAGATAAACAGAGGATGAAATAAACAATGCTGTAAAATTTGTGAGATCCGGAGGTGCGGTTAAATAAATTTGGAGGAATATGTATGATGTTTTTGTTTTACATTTGTTTATGTATATATCGCATTATTTTTTGTGTTACAATCGTTTACAATAATATTTGTTATCGGCGTGTTTAAGTCATACGTTATTGGCAGGTATTCTATGCAAAGACAGCAAATCACAGATATACGCAATTTTCGATTATTGCATTGCATATATTGATTGATTATAGGTAATTTTTGAAAATTAAAATAAAATATTTTCGTAAACTTTTTTTTAGCAAAACCAATTACAGCTGATTAAGAAAAGAACAATCTCCCCTCCCTAAAGTTTTCATATCGATATATTCATTTTTGAATTTTTCATGGCGAAATGATTTACAAACTTGAGCGAATTAATATGCATCTTTCGATTATGAATTCTACCGGTAAGTGTAACTTTGCAAGTGCTGCATACTGTGAAATGGCAAGCTTGGTAGCATGTTTAAAAAGTTTTGTTGATAGACACCTTTTTATATACAATTTGAAATAATCTTAGTTGACCTACCTGTTTGCCCTTTTATTTCAAGGACCAATAAATGGATATCAAATGTAATTTTATAATATTCATACATATGAAAACGCTGCTGGACGCCAGAAACAAGAGACCGCATCTGGCAAATCATTTTAAACTATATACATAGGTTAATGGCAACGTGGTTTCCTTATTGTATTCAAACCTTCTTTAGTTGTTAAATGTTGTCAACTTACACATCTGTTAGAACTATTATATAAATTATATATTTATTTATGTTGTATATATTTATGAGTCTGAAAATTTATTTGATTCAAATTTCATGCTTCGTATTGAGCTACAAACTTTGAAACCGCCTTGAATTAGATATATTTTACGAGTGAGCCGTTTTTACTCAACAGTAATATGATTTTACGCGTTCTACAAAACGTGTTGCAGTGGTGGGACAAGGTTCGAAGCATGGAGGGGATGTATTTATCCCATACATGAATATGAACCCCCTCTGAATCAGCCAATATGACATATCATTAAACTAGTTATACTTGACAACCAGGGCAGATTAAGAAGCTATCTAGTTGTATGGAATAATATCAGCATTGACACGAAGATTTAATTGAAATTTATCAAATCTTTCATATTTTGGTTTAAAACAATTTAAAGGTTAAGCCCAGTCATTAACACTAATAAGATATATTGAAATTACCACTGTTTCATTGTGCATTTGGGTGATTCCATCGTTATTCACGTTACATTTTTAGCATGTTTATTGTAATCAAGAGGGTATAAAGTCATGCACAGTTATTTTACATGGTTTAATTCTGCATTCTACAAAAGTATAGGTCAGTGTGAATGATATGCATAAGAGATTAGGCAATTATTCCTATCTATGGTACCGTGATACTCAGTCAAGGTTTCGTTATTCACGTTACACAATATTGACACGGGATTTTCGCATCAAAATCTAAGTCTCTTGTCGTGCTTAGTGAATGGTTATATCGGAAAAAATGCATGATAGATTAAAAATTCAATGTGTTGACCATATTGTGTTAGAATCTCATTTGAATTGTTAGCCTCCATGTGAGTGAAAATGAACACTAAACTGACAGACTGTCGTTATTCACGTTACGTTATTCACGTTACAAGCTCATGGCTTTATCAACAATCTTTATTGCTTCACATGCGACAATGTTCAGTACTGAAAACATGCATTATATGTTTGGTACATACAAAATAACTATTAATATTGCAAATTACATTTCGAAAAAAATATTTGACAAAAGAAAAATTGAAAAAAAATATCGATAAAATAAATTTGACATAAAAATTATCTCTTATGTCATTTCTCATCCGATAACACAAGTACTAGTAAAACTCGTAAGAAATGAAAGGCGCAGACGCTTGAAAACATTTAAAAACATTTAAAAACGTTTTTACTTAGAAATTTATTCTCAACTAATTCATGAAAAATCATTGATCACATCATGACATTAAACCTTTTTCAATTTTTTCATTTTTTTTTTCAGTCATAAGATAATCGTTCGGGGATTTATTTGCTCAATAGCTGAACGTTTGGTTTTCCATTTTTCATATGAACATGGTAACATTTAGCTATTCTTGGGATAGCCGGAGCCGTTTTGAAAATATCTTTCACTTTCAGGTTGCTATTTTTTCTACAATCTCTTCTTTTGAAATATTCACAGTAGTGACATGTTGCATTCCCTCTGAAGCTTTCGAAAAGGACTTGGAATCATACACACCATGCGTCCGACTATTCACCTTCCCCCAGACATATCGTTTCACAGAGCCTCCGATACCATCGACCGGTCCCTTTCCATGTGATATAGCAAAAAAGTTCCATAAAATAACCACCGAATGTCTCGTTTCTAGATAAGGTATGCTCGCTATAATGTATCTGTTTTTGAACTGAGAACATGGACCATCTGACCAAATGAAAACGGTTTTGACAATGTCTGGTGATTGATCAAGAACTCATCGATCCGATCAATAGCATAATCGCTTGACGTGACCTCGAAATAATTTTTAATTTGAGTAATATTTTAGGCTAACCCTTGCATATTTTTAGGTTTTTCCATTTATTTTGATTAAAAATCAATGTTAAAGAACATCAAAACCTAAAAGTTACTAACAATCGAGTAATAAACCAACATATATCAAAAACATATTTTGAACATATTTATTTCGTTATTCACGTTACAAAAAACAAAGTCGAATTATTCAATAAGCAGCATGCGTATCAACAAAAGATATTTATTTTTCAAATAAGGCAGTTTGAGAGAGCATTTGGTGAAAAAAGTTTTATATTTTGATGTTTAATAAGAATGATATAAAAAGAATAAGAACATTTCGTTATTCACGTTACGTAATATTTCAGTGCGGCGACAATTCAATATTTTAGATAATTATGTTGAAAAGATCCAACATTGATTTAAAATCTAGTTTAGTATTCAGTATGACTAGTTAAAACAAAAAAGAAACATTGCAAAATGCTTATATTTTTAATTTGAGACCACAGTTAAATTAACGGGATATCTAGATAGAAAAACATTAAAAAGTAATATGGATATTAATGAGTGATTTTATTTTTTATTTTAAGACTTAATCTACTATTTTATTCATTTATGTATGATTGAATATTCCCTTTATATGAATTACTATCATTTTGAAACGTAATTTGAATTTTATTTCTTCCTTCCAATGTCAAAGTTACATGGAATCACCCATTTGCTCTTTTACAATAGTATTTATCGGAGATAAACAGTAGAGATGTCAAACAAAATGTGATTTTGTTTAACATTTTGAAATGTGAAACTGTGCTGTTCATGAGTTCGAGTAATTTTAAAACGAAATAAGATGCTGTATGTTATAGAGAAAGAAGAGTGTAAACTTATCTACACAAAATAATTGGAACACATAGGCTCTGTGTGATTTAAACAAGAATGGATGCTGTTTCACTGATTTAAATGCGAAATTATATTGTTTATCGTGGGGCTTCGAGAAATACGAATAAATAATTCAAGTACTATCTTAGACAATCCATGATTCGTTTTGCACTCTGCTCTGTCCAATGTTCAAGAGTTTTTTCATCATCCTCGAAAAGAAGTGTTTCATTTATTTCTCCAAAAATATTCGATAAATCAATGCTCCATTGACAAACAATAACACCCAACATGAACCCAGAGGATCATTTTCACAGCAAAACGTCGGATTCGCTTTTTACAAAGTAATTGCCTTTGGCACAACCCTAATTGCATTTTTAAAAAATACACATTTGAAGTGCCTTTTGGTTAAATATTCTTTGACATGAAGTTGTTTCTTTATTCAGATTTATGTATTTTATTAAGGATAGGTACCTAAGTCTATTTTTCATTGCAAATATATTTAACTGAATTCTTAACTGCAAGATAAACTGATGTCACGACATTGTGCGCAATGTCGCGTATTTCAAGTAAATAAGTCTGACGGATGATTAATCATATATGAGCAAGAAGCCGGGAGACTACAGGACAATTTTGGTCTTCCCTCGCATATACATAACAGTTTATTCCTATAGATTCTCTAAAATGTAAAAGTCCTGTTACGACCTGAACAAACATCATGAATGGCAGAAGATTGTGTCGCTTTAGGTGTGACATATTGTCTCAGTGCCTAATCAGGCGGCAAGGCAATTCACTCCAGCTACTAAAAGGCTATTCATCAGATGGGATCATCCGCAAAAAGGAACATGCCTGTCCTTCACTGCTGCCTCCAACTACAATTTGTCTTTGCTCATCCGAGAAAAACTAAATCTGCAAGAAGCTCATCTGGTCAATAGCCTACTAACAAATGGTTGGTAAACATACAGAACAAAGAAAACGACATGGTGGCACATAAATCTGTTTCGTTTTTAAAAGTGCATTTCTCTAGCGTGAAGTGCAAACCCAGATCATGCATCCACATTCATATATGAATTCATATATCTCGTAAGTTATTGATGATAATAACGCAAAAGTATTTTAGCTAGAAATCACCAACCTCACAACAATCAGTGGCCATTTTTCCGCATTAAACGTTGAATCATTATGTTAACGTATAAAATCAAATACATGACATTGTATATAGACATTTCTAAAGATGTCGCCGTTGTTGTTACCGTAGACAATGGAAAACCAGTAAACTAGTGAAAACGCGAAAAGGCAGATGTGTTCTATACCTTGAGCAGTTACACTTGGTAATAACTTGAACATAATATATTCATGATATGGTACAAATATTTATAATTTGGTTTCAATCATAGAAAACAACAACAAAACTAAAACTAGCAATAAATTTTAAACATATTTTATTAGAATTACACTTTTAAAACACTTTCAATATACTGCAGGTTTATTAATATAAAACACAAACAATATGTTGAATATTAGTTATTACAAACACGCTCTTATACATCCGGGTTACTCATCCAAAATCAAAATGCCACATCAATTAAACCCTTTTCTTATACAATCATTCAACCATCAATACAAAATATTTAGCTGCATATAGATATAATTAAATAGTTCTCCTCTACAGCTTTCGTACAAGTCAAACATATAAATTCAACATACAGTCTACATTCATTCAATCTACCATTCACAAATATCATAAATGCATATTAAACATTGCTAAGAAGCTTCACCATAGAATTATTCTACATGATCATTTTCTGGATTTACTTTAAAATGAGGGAGCGCTGGAAACGAATATATATTAATACTGAAAGTAAAACACTGGTTACATTGCGTGTGATATATATAGTTTTAAATATTTCCTTATCATTTGTCTATAAATGCGACTTGTGTATACATAGGTTTTGTTGAAACGATCTACAATTTAATCAACTTCATTCCTAATTTCGGCTAAGAACATCAACCATTAGAGGTGTATGCTCTACATACAGATTTTTTATAGATATCAATAAAAAGAATAAGTTAAATATAAAAATATTGCTGGATTTTTCTTTCTTTAGTTATTGCAAATATTTATCGTAAATTTCAATCTTAAAATTTAATTTAAAAAGAACACGTCCCCCTCCAAAAAACCTGTGCAAAATCGATCTTTAGTGTGAATGTTGTTTTGTTATCAAACGCTTTATAGCATCAACAAATATGTAATTATAAATTGACATCGTAAAACATGATATAGTTGAAAGACTTTTTAAAAAAATACATTAAACACAACACTCTGAAAGCATACCTTGAGTAATATTGAAACGAGTACATTTTAATTTTATACACAGGGTGCGTGTCACCGGTATAAGACATCACAAACATATTTGAATACAACTATTAGAATAATACCATAAATATATCGATGGCATTTGCAATGTTATGCGGTCAAAGACGTATTCTTTAATTTGGACGTTCATTTACATCGGAGCGTCTGAATACATCTGAACGTCTCTGTCCTGTTAATGATTCGTTATTGAACAATTTGGCACAAAGGCAATTTAATTCCTTGTCACAAGTTGGCAACTTTGAGGTACATTCATAGCGTACAATATCAGCAATGACTGATATTTCCACATCAACTATGTAACTAGCTCTATGACTAAGCCTGTCTGCAAAGCCAGGATAAATCTTAGATTCATATACGTCTGAGTACTATACAAAGAACACATTTTGGATATGTGTTGATCTCTTGGCTTTAAATGTAACTAAATGTAATGCTGTATCATCTATTGATCAACGTCAGTAAAGTCCAGATGATAACAAACAATGACGGCGTTATTTGAGGTATATTCGCACTGGCGGTATAACTGTCTTGAAGATCTTCTTGAACCCCTTCCAGATGAGCTGCGCCTTGAACAGAGAAAATGAACCGATAAACCTCTTACGGACACTTAATCTACTTGATAAATGTAATATTGAAAATGTAATGGAAGCATTTAAACTTTAAAGTACGAGTCAAGTTCATTTCGTTTCTGTCCGTATGGCAGGCTGTAGTGAATTTACACAGAGCCTTAAACAAGCATTTTTTTCAGAGCTTTATTTAATACAAGAAATACGACATAGCTATGAAAAATATAATATTATAAAAGTATAATAAAACTTGACGAGAGGAAAAAGCTCGAGAACTATGTAAACGGTACTTGTCCTAAATTGTGCACACCATTTTCCCAGGTGTTCACAATGTCTTGAAACTTAGAAAATATTGGCGTTTTCTAAGATATTGGGAAAAATCGTTAATGACCCTTTTGATTTTTTTTAAGCGTTTACCAGCATACATTTTTATCTGCCTTGATATCAATATTTATATATTGATATTTATGGAAATTAACAAACACAAAAATCAAGCATATCTACTTTGGGATTTCGGGCTCATAAATGTACTGTATACAAGACAGCAAACATGCTGAACTTTCATATCTATTCACTTCTATGGCATACCTTCGCAAACCGTTCTGACGCCCGTCCACACTGCTTCGGTTTGTTGGTCGTTGAGTTCACAAGACCTCGATTGACTTCCGGATATCTTGGACCCCTCGGGGCAATGAAAATGGCAGATTTCGCCATAAACTGGCTCGTGTGAACAGCCCGTCATGTTTCCATATTTAGGGATTTCGGGTTTATCACAGTGCATCACTGAAAGTATGATGGAATGGTTGTAACATCAAAACGAATCAACAACAGATTAAATCTCCTGGCAATCCAGTAAATGTACTCGGTTTATATGAAAACTAGAAATAAAAATGGTACCGCGTTGCAGTGCATATTGCCTGTCGTGCTATGCATTTATGAATTACAAATTATAGCCAACGCATGAGTTGCGTTTAGAGAGGAATTTTAGAAAATGCCATGTTGAGACACTTCCAAAATTACTTACCAGTCACATTGTATTTTTTATGGCCAAGTGTACCCCCGTTTCTTCGTTTTACAATACAAGTATAGAGGTCAGCATCTTCTTTTTCTGCAAAGAAATCCAATTCCAATATTGTACCTATATATAGCAATAATACAAAGAATGACAACTATTTGAATATACATAATGTTCTGTGTGATGGAGTGCTCCCTATATTTTTACGATCTGGAATTATCGGATCATCAATATTGCACGCACTGTCATTATAAATACGTTTAATATGCTACTAAAGAGTAATAGATTAGCAAATATCCCCAAATAGTCATACTGGATAAATCCCCTTTCCCCTAGAGTCAGATACAGTGGAAAACAAAACAATCTAAACTACAGAGTTGGCGTGAATTAATGCCGTATAGTAACTATCACTCTGAGAGCATATTGATAAGGACGGTCCACGAGGAATATGCAGGAATTAACTGTCATATGGTATCAAAAGCTCATTTCCCTGATATAAAAACTCCTTAAAATGGTGGCATTAATGCATACTGTGACAAGCCAATCCTATCAATAAACCCATAGCCCAACACCAAATCCATTATCTCGAAGCATTAGGGCTTCAGATATTTCGCTAAGATGCGTTCAGAAGAGATAACAACCAACGCACCTCGTGTTTAAAACTATTTTTATGATTTTACATTCTGACTGCATTATGTTATCAAAGTTAATAGCGAATCAATTTGAAATACTTACAATAATTTGCGTTTTAACAGGGGTTCCATGTGTGACTAGATTAATGTTATATTAATAAAGATCATTTCTATATTTTTTTTTCATCGTCATTAAATCTCTAATTTTTAAAACCAATACCACCCGATCCCCCTGTGATTTGATCACTAAAGTAACATTACGCTAATCGCCTGTTGCCTTCATCGTAAGTATAATTTTGAAGTCAGCTTTATGGATGTAAACTCTTTCGTACGAGGACTCCAATTTTTATCGTTATGTCTATATACTATATATTCTTTTTGCGTAAAAGGTTTAATGTGGCATTATGATATAAATTTATTTTGATAGAATGTTATAGCCTCAAGTAAAGCACTATAAATAGTCAGAATTGCAAGTTGTCCCCCATACTAAAGTTTTATAGTTTCTTTGCAAGAATATATATGAATCATTTTAATATAAAAGAGGGCTTTGTGGTCCATGAATATAGGATCTGCTTCCTTTTCATTTTAGGAAGCCTTTGTTCTAAATAGATAATTTTGAACCAGTTTCGTACTCACTTGCATTGCGTATGGTCAGTAGCCCGCCCATCATCTGATATTTGTTATTGTTGTGAATGGGTACGTGCTCCTCCGATTTGACCCACGTGACATGCGTATGACCGCATTGGAGGTCAAGGTCGTCGTTAGCCCGAAGGAGCACGTCACTCATGCTCGACGGGATGACGCTCAGGTCTCGGTGCGGTTTCATCGATTTACCTGTATTTTATATATTCATATGAGGTTTCATCGTAAGATATAGCGGTTCATCCTTAGACGTATATCCTATTTTTTTTTATTTTCATTCTACCTCTGCCTCACTAATAGACCATTAATATACATAACAGCTCTAATAACAATAATACCATTTTGTTTGCATCCAGCTCAAACGAAATGTATGTTTAGTGCTGAAGTGGTTATAAAAAATCAACACTCACGCATGCAGAGGGCATTGGCATCGGTCCATTGCCCCTCATTTCTGATGGGATCGAATTGACATGTGACCGGGTGCGTCATTGCGTTGTAGGCGCCGTGTGACAGGCATTCGACCCTGCACTGCTGGCCCACGTAAGACGTCGCGTCGCAGTCGACGGGGCGGAAGTGCCGAGTGGGCGCCATGGCGGGGCAGGGGATCACTGAAACATAGAGTGCAATAAGCGCCTGATGAACTGTGGCATAAAGTGATAAAGGGGTGTGTTATTGAATGATGCTCACTATCGGCCTGAAAGAAAGTTATATGACTCTGACCAACTAAATTTGCTTTTGCCAATCAAAATGATAACTGATTTGAAAGTATTCAAGTTTTAAATAACATTTATTCTTTTTCATCGATTTAAAGTTTCATGCGTGAATTTTTTTACTCGTCTTGGCAGCGTAGAGGATTATAACGTACATGTCTTTTTGCGAAATTAACTCTCGGCTATGGTCCGCACCGTTACATTTCCCTTTGCATTTCTACCTAATCGTTATTATTCTATTAAGTTACCCAGCAGGGAACTTTTTGTTCAAATATCATTCGAATAAAAGCACAACACTTTCTTGAAAAACTGTAGACTTGATCAGTTTCTTGCCTTGGGAGATACATGTATGAACTCAGAAACAACACCGACAAAAAACACAATAAACATCATTAAGCTAATAACGACTGGCCTCTCCCATCCCCTTCCCCTTAAGGTTATCAAACGATTCGATACAATGATGAGCTGGATTT
>LQRL01099072.1:2203-13681 GCA_001703475.1 Hydroides elegans
ATCTACATAAGCATCTGCGACCATTTTTCCTAATGTAACTAATACCCCATATTACAAAAGGATAGATTAAATAGCGTTAATGTATATTCTACATGTATATAATTACATGTGGTCAAAAGAAACCTCCCCCCTCCACCGGCGAAAAGTCCCCTCCGGCGGAAATCCCCACCCCCATATTTGTAGGTTTGGCGAAAAGCCCTTCATGTAGCATCAAGTTACATCGCAGTCATAAACGACGTATCAGCAATGTCAAATTGCGACGTCAACTTTACGTCAAACATTCAACGTATTTTTTACTTAATTGATGCATATTTATATGATGCTATTTTAAGAAAATGTGGGGGATTTTCGCCAGGGGAGGGGGAGGGGGCGGTTGGCTTTTTGACGATGGAGGGGAGGGTGCGCTATGCCCTTAAACCACATACATGTATCGTCATACAAAATTACATAAAACACGTTACTTACACTCTACTTTTTATGTTTAACAAATGAAATAAAATTATTCAATAAATGCAGTACTCGATATTTGTATGTGAAAAAGAATAGCCAGTGTTTAGTCGGTCATGAACAAATATTTCGAGTTTAAAAAATAAGTAATTGGTGTTGAGCAAGGCTCAATCACTTTTAGTCAAGCAAGTGATCTGCAACCCAAATGCTAGCTTGAGCAACGCTCAAGCGTCGCTTGTAGCTAAAACCGTGATCAGAAACCCGCCATTATATAAGTGTTTTCAATTGGTCTGAAAAATTCAGAAAGTAATAACAATATACTCGACTTTCATAATATGTTTGTTTCAAAATCCTATAACATCTCATAGAATTCTTGAGAAATGTTCAAAAAAAAATATAAGCAATTTTTGATTCTCAGTATATTATATAACATTATATTACAAATAACTCCGACCCAAGTATGGCCTTTTCCTAGTAAATTCGAACTCATGGCGAAGTCACTCTGAGGTAATTTTGCCTTTTTGTGGTCGTCATGACGTCATGATTTATATATTTTGAAACGTACTCGCATAAAATTACTGTTTCGATGCCAAAAACAGTGTCTCATTGTGCAATAAAAGATTAAAGTGCATTTTACCTTTTCTGATGAACGCATCGATCCTGATTAATATTAATTTAGCATTACAGCTGATATCCAAATCTGGTCATTCAGATTATGGAATATTCATACTCTAGATATTTTGCATTGCATATTTAAATTGTTTAATGATTCATTAATCACTTATAAATGTAATTTATAAGAAATCCTGATATAACCTGGTGCCAAGTTCGAATTTCAACCATACAAAACATATCATATTATATGATATGAAACATTCTTATTGAAATGAAACAGAAGTGATTTGCACGTTTATTGGAAATTATATTCACGATACATTCTAAAATACATGTAGTTTCTAATTTCAAGAACTAAAACAGCTATAATCGTATACAAATCCCGATTCAACATTACTTTCACATCAAGCAATATAAAATGTTTGAAAGGTAGAGGGATGATTCAGTTTTCGGCATCAAATATGTGAAATTTGAGATATGGGCAATATTGAAGATGATTCTATTGCCTTTGAAAATATGATTGATGGTTACATCATACATAAATATATAATCTATTTATGTATTGATGATAGTTGAGATATAACATCTTAATAGTAAATTGGTAGATACCGAAAAAGGAATCATTCCTCTATGAAACCTACAGAAACAAAAAAAATATGATCGCATTTAATTGAACAGTCATTTTTTTCATAATCGGTGTTTGAAACTTCATTTATATTTATGTAAGTTACTTAATATCAAATTGATACCATATAAACTATCTTCACACAGCTATGATGAAGTATACAAGCAAATGTAGCTGGTATTCCTGGACCTAAATTATTGAGAGATGACTACCTTAATTACCATTTTAAAACCGTTAATGTTTCAACTATATTTTTCTGACTAGATGTTGTCAGCAACCTAATTGTTTTTAAGTGCAAATACATTTGTTTGATATCCAGGCACCGATGATACCCTGTACTAACATTATTAATGAACACTCTTCTATTTCTGGTAGTATATGTACATGTATATCCTTGAAAAACTAATAAACGTCATATGAAATCGAAAACACGTTACCATTTCGACATATATCAAAACTGTCTGTTGCTATCCGTCACGGACGTGGAAACAGTGAAGTAACGACGCCATGTCGACATCGTACATAAAATGACACACCTATATATGTTGTCGAGTTTTCCATACGACCGAAATGACAACGTTTTTTCGCCTCATAACATTGTACGACGTAGTGAGAAACTTGCCGAGCTGGCTTATACAGATGTAAAACAAATACATGTACACAATGTAAAGTCAATGCGTATATTGGTTAACAGCCAAACATCATATATGAGTTCATCATTGTAGTTTCTACAAAATCATTATTTAACTGACTGAAATAACGGCCGATACATAATAATTGTAACTGCAAACAGCGACGGCAATATATACTGGACTTAAACAATATATTGGCTTTTGGTAAGCAAGAAATTTACATAAAATATATCATATGAAGCATCAATCAGTCAATGTCCCAAAACTCCAAACTGCGACTGGTGCATACAAGACTTAAGAAGAAACTACATTGGCTTTAGGTTATCAATAAATTTACATAAAATATAAAATACAAAGAAATTATCATTCTTATAATAATCAGTCAATGTCCCCAAACAGCCCACATGTCTTTCTCTCCTTATTCCCTCCACGTGACTAGTGCCGACAAATGGCGACAGGGACATGCGCGTGATGCAGCACATAGTCGCTGATGCTGCCGAGGATGGTTCGCCGCATGGTGCCGAGGCCTCGGGTGCCCATCACGATCAGCCTGGCGTCTTCCTTCTGGGCCATCGAGATGATGTGGTGGCCGGGCTCGCCCGTTTCGTGGACGAACTTGTGCGGAATCTAGGTGAAAGAAATATAAGAGTAAGGAGCATCAGAGTTCGGGTGTATATAAGTTAATGCGCGATATTTGATGAAGCATATTTCAAACTGATAATTGTAGGGGAAGGTACTGTACGAATTTTCTGCGATCACAGCGAAGTAAATTCCGCGGTATTGGATTTTCTATATTTCCCACGAATTTTACTGCGGTCGCAGAAAAATCCGCATATGCCTGGCCGCACCACATTATTCTTTTTTACTTATTGATTATAATATGCTTTCATGATATGCTATGACGAAACCCACTTCACCAAACACGTCAAATGAGAATGATTTTATCTTGAAACGTTTTCAATAATTGTTCATAAACATCAACGTTGATAAAAACGGGAGACTGATTTCATAGCAATTGATCATTAGGGTATTACCACATGGGAAGCTTTTTCGAGCTTTTTATCCTAACAAACTCACTGTGTTGTGTTTTTAAATGGCTAGACGCATGGACGCGTGTTTGTGTTTCCATAAAAAGCACCAGAATAACATGCGATTACAAATGGGAATTTACATGTTCCTATAAAAATCGTAAATTTTTCAATTACATATTGTGTGTTTTTTGTATATGTTGATGAATAAGTGTCAGCAAAAGATATCGTTATCTAGGTTATATACATATTCACGTGCTTTCAATCGAAGCAAGAAAATACCTACATTTTTCTCTTGGAGTTTCGGAATAAATTTATCTTCAACGGCCTGCACTTTATCGTTGTGATCTTTCATCATTGCATCCCATTGTTCATTTGGTACACCCGCACCGGCTACAAAATAAGATATCAAAATAATAGTTTGTGGCTGCATTGAATATCGATGAATTAAAAACACAGAGGAAAGACACGGACATACATTTAGGGCCTGGCCATAATTGCTATTTTTTCGTCAGAGAATAGTGTAACCTTTATAGAGTGAGTGTGTTAAGAAAATATATTTAAGAGCGCTTTTAAGGGTGCATAAAAGTAAAACATTTAAACATTTCTTGCCTGCAAAATTAAGCCCTCATGTTACAGGACCTTTGTTTTTTTGTCAAATAACAAAAACAAAACACGAATTAGGTGAAACAAAACACGATCATTTGCATAGTTTTGTATTCGTGTTTTTATGTTTAAATACTGCATGACTTTTAGTAAAATATGACCCTGAACATGCAACTAATATTTCATCTTTTTTATGGTCTATTATTAAGGACCAGAGGTACGATCCTCAGACTGACTTTAAGTGCTCCTTGTATGCATTGAGTCTGTGCGATACTGATGATAACATTATGTAGATACTGTGCGGACTATGTAATGGTTTAATTAAAATCAAATCTTTGTTTGCTTAAAATGATTCCAAGATTTAAATTTCTATAATAATTCATTCCTCTATACACACCAATACAGAAAACTGTTATATATATTTGGAAGTAAATATAATATGTGTAGATGATGATTCCTGTTTAACCACAATCTTATATTTTCATGTAATATACATGTACACGTATAATACGATATTGAGATATTAAGACAAGGTCATTTCTCTTAAATTTCAGCTTTAATATGTTATTTGACATCATTTTGCAGTCATGTGATGTTCATTCAAAACAGCTTATGGCAGCTCATATGATAAACGTGTATTTACGTATATACGTTCCCTGACCCCACCGCCCCGCACCAAAGAACAATAGACAGTGATAAAATATGACAAATGATCTATAGATGTTTGATAGAAAAACTTACATCGGAAACCAAATGAGTGACTGGGTGGATTTTCACCGACATGACCAATAATTACTTCATTTCCTTCATGATACAGGTTTTCAAGATACCCTGGCAAGAAAACAAATGCACCCATGCATGTTAAGATAGGTAACGACAGATAAAATTATATAGCATCAATCAACAAAGATAAGAAAATGATAAAAGAAGGCAAAAAGATAACATTATGAAAACATCTCATGTTAAATTTATAAGTGCAGCTTATTTTGCAATTATTTGATTTAGTAAAACGCTATAAATTGCGGTTTGACAAAAATTATCGAGGTCAAAATGATGTACTCATTCATAATAGCAGCCAGCTGCTTGTTGGAGTAAACACAGTACTGACACAAAAATAAGCGTCATAACATTACTCGTCTAGATACAGAAAGTATGAAAAGATGTAAATAACTTACAGTTGAATGCATCCTCTGCAATCTTACTTCCATCTACAGCTACGAGAACCTTCATTTTAATGTGTTATTATCCAAAAATAATATGTCAAATAAGAATAATATTATTATCTAAGCTTATGCAATGTAATAATAGCAGCTTGATTTTGTGCTTAAGTTAGACACTCTCTCCTACGATCACAGTACAATGAACAGTTTTTAAGCAAACGGTATTGATTAGCGAAAGGCTCAACGTGAAGACATGTTTTCCATCATGTAGACCTTTTTGCTTGAAGTAGGCGAAGGGGCCAGGGTACATATGCTATTTTCGGCGACGCTCTTTTGAATAATTTACTTAAAAAAACTAAAGGCAATAAACGCTTAGGGAGTTGTGTATGTTGATAACATATGATCATAACATATACCTGTCTATCAGACTTTCAAGGTCTTCTTAGCTTGTCCGCGAGGTCAATCAATTGTGCAGTTTGTACACAAATAGACCTAGAAAAGCTATTAACATACTGGCCTTCTAAATGTTTGTGTAAATATTGTATGTTTTTGTTGTTGTTGTTGTTGCTCTCTTTATCTTCTTTCTTTAAAATTTTGATTGATATATTATTGAAGATTCAATAAGATATGTTCGAAACTCTACTTTCAGTGTTTCGGTGCAGCCTATGGCCGCGTTCACGCAAACGAAAAAGCTCGAAAAAAGCACGAAACCCGATATTTTCCATAGCCACATTTGTATAAAAACAAAGCAATTTATCTCCTCTGTTCACGCAAAAATTTACGATATTTTTTTTTTGCGTGAACGCGCCCTATTTATTTTGCAGAATACATTGCGGACTAGGCATTTCAGATATCACCCTTACAGATATGAAGAATAAGCATCAGGAACAACCATTCAATTGCAATTAAGAACGTTTCTGTGCGAATCCAAAATGATACATGTAAATTATACAACGATTTTGTATGCGTGTCCCATGGCTGTGCCATGGTAGTGTCCAACGAAAAAAAAATATTAAAACGTTGGCAAATGGTAATTTGTCAGTAATTGTGTATTTATTTATAAAGTTTTGAATAAAGCTGTTTTTTTAGAAATGTCTCCGTTAAATAAAACTGATGTTGTCCTCTGACCCTTTTACGTTTTTATAAGTATGTATTTTGAATGTTTGTATTAAGAAAGAAGATATCATTCCTCTACAGTTGTTTATTGCCTTCTGTGATACTTTCTATATATTTTTCTTTTGTGTTGATAAATTATATAGACTCTATGCAATAAACGTTTAGAAAGCTAGCAATGAAGTAAACACCATATCTATAATAATCATAAGCAGGAGGGCAAGCTCATTTTTTTACTCCTGAAGACCAATAATTTCATAAATGATTATGTGCATGGTCATTGTTGATCGATTGTTCATTGCTATGTTTTTCATGTGCTTAGCTTTCCATAGATTATAATTGCAAAATACACACAAAACAAAGAAATTTAAGTCTTATGTAAGTATTATAAAGTCATTTATTGGTAATAAAATAAATTATAATATGATGAAATTTTACAATAAAAAGAAGTAAAATCAATCCAGGTGTATAATTAAAATCCTAAAATACCCTTTCAAAACAAATGCAGTATTTAAAATAAATAACAAAATTATGATACATCGATATAAGAAACCAATATCATAATATAAAATTATTGCACACGTAGATCACCGGTTTGATATCTAACAAACACCCGAGTTTAATTCTATATCATCCAGCGCAATATCACCAGAATATTCCAATCCACGTTGTGCCGTGAACACAATTCGATCATTTTCCTCTAACACAATCTGCTCGGAAGCATTCAACCAGTTCTCGCCCTGTTCGCCCTCTTCTCGGAATATCACGTGATAGCTACCATCTTGGGCCGATAAACGTTCGATTAATAACGTGTTGATATGCCAGCCATACATGTGGTAAGCGAAGGTGAGACAATAGGTGGTGGTTGATGGGACCGCTGGTAGCAGGAGGCTGAAAATGATCAACCTTTTAAATTAAAATTTGGCTTTCTACATAGGTAGTGTGTTATGAATGAAATGCGAAGTGAATATGTCTTATTTATGAATTCTTAATTGCAGTTATACTTACAGTCCTGGGCCATAAGAAGAGGTCATTGAATAAAATAAAGAATCTTAATAATCATTATCAGTTTTTTTAGGCAAATGTTATTTGGAAAATGTTAATTCTTTTATTGTCGATATAAAATTTACCTTGCTGAGACATCCGGTGCCAGACCCGTCACTTCAATATAAATATAGAACGGTTCATTAAATGCTCTCTCAGGTCCAGTAGGATCCGAGGGTGTGCGACCTCGCGTCAATGTCCAATCAAAATCATCGTCTTCGGCTTGTGTTATATCGCAAAATGTACCAGCTTCGGAATCGTCCTCGAATGAACATGCCCAGGAATAACTAGTATCAGCACCGTTGTTATTATCTCCATTGTTGTTGTTGTTGTTGTTATCACCGTTGTTGTTGTCATCGTTATTGTTATCTCCGTCGCTGCTGTTGTTATTGTCATTTCCATCAGTTCCCTCATTTTCTTCACCATCATTGTTGCTGTTATTGTTGTTGTTGTCTAGTCCCGCTATTTCTGAAATAAAATGTAAACGAGATATTATTATGCAATTCAACTCACTTTTCAAGCTTATCATTTTGTACTAAACCTAGTCGTATAAAACCTAATAATTGTGTGAACGCATTAGAATTCTACGCAACTTATCATGGGAGGAATTCAAGTGATTTGATTATAAATAAAAACGATAGTAACCATCATTTCATAAAAAAATAATTATGAAACATAGAAAATATACCTCTTATCTTATTCATCACATCTTGAAGGGAGTTACCCAGGAAATCAAACTCATTAAAGTACATGTTGTTATCAGGATCCCCTGTTATCGCCTCCAGTTCCGCTCTGTCCACATCCGGTCCGATGGCAAGAGTGAGAAAGTGAATACCTTTCTGTCTCGCTTCCTGTCATCAAAATCAAAATATGTAGAACATAGCTTTAGCCTATTCACATATTGTATTTTCGTGGTTGTTGGAACTAAGTCGATACGACTCAACATTATGACCTGATGAAATATAAGCTTAATCTAATACATTATTTGCGACGAAGCAAGACTAATTTTATAAACAATCAAATATAAAGAGTCTTAAACAAAAAAACCTCGAAAAGATACCTGTGCATTTGGAATAGTCAGATGGCGATCCCTATTAGACGGTCCATCCGTCACGATTACAGCTACATCCATAACGTCACTACGGTCGCCAGTTTGTTCTACATATACGTCATCGATCATGCGCCTTATAGCATTTCCGGTGTTCGTTGATTGGTCACGCCACGTCATTGAATAAAGCACACTGTGTGTATCTTCTGGTGTGGTGTACTGGTTTAAGTATGCATACAAGTACCCGTAGGTACCGAAGCTTAAAAGTGAGTACCGTACACAGTCATTTGAGACGTTTGTCATCGACAATAGCTCTTCAGTGAAATTTGTCAAGCCGTACCAATTAGTTTGACCGATACTACCGGATGTATCCAACGCTATGGCAAGATCTATCTTATCACAAGTTGTATCGTTATCACCGGTATTTCCACCATTGTTGTCATCGTTATTATTGTTATCATCATTATTGTTGTTGTTATCGTTATTGTCACCATCCCCATTACTATTTCCGCCGTTTTCTCCGTTGCCATCGCTACCATCGCCTGATTCGTCGGTTCCATCATTATCACCACCATTGTTATTGTTTGCATCTAATCCGGCGACGTCTAGAAATATAAAATTATAAAATTATAAAAACTATCGTCAGGGATTATTAGATATATAATTAGATGTAAAAATTTTGATTTGACATTGTTTTCTTTTCTTATAGTGATTTACTTCAAAATCGCTTTGGCCATTACTCAACTCGGGTTATCATATATGTCTTTGCCTTTTGACGATCAACTCATCAGGTATCATTATAAAGCATATTTTGATATTTTGATCTACAAATTCTACAAATTACGACAATTTTTTTTGCGTGACCTATTTGTCTGATAAAAGTGTTATAACTAAAGAAATGCACATTTTCCGGATATTTTGCCAAACAATAATACCTCGTATCTTATGAAAGATGCCCGGCAGTGATGGCATCGTTTCCATGGCGTCAAAACTGTCAAAATACATGTTGTTGTCAGGGTCACCCGTTATAGCCTCATATTCCGGTCTATCGACATCAGGGCCGACACCCAGGGTAATAAAATGGATTCCTTGTTGTCTTGCGGCCTGTGGTTTACGTTATGCAAAATGTATATATATATTTTTTTAGTGACACCGCTTAAAAGGACAGAAATGTAATTGTTTGAATAACGAATATAAGAAAAACATTGGAACCCTATAGTTAATAAGGAGAGATGAAATTTGCAATTATTTGGTATTATACTAAATTTGAATTTGGTTGTTCTGATTCAGTTATACAATTATATCTATTTATTAGACACTCATTTGATTTTGCTTGTTCAAAGTTGTGACCACTAAACAATTATACTTGTATAAACGTCTACTTTATTTGATTGTACCTGTGCGTTTGGTACAGTACTCTCTCGGTCCCTATTGGACGGTCCATCCGTTATGATAACAGCTACATCCGCCACGTGCTCGCGATCCCCATTATCGCCCACATACACATCATCAATCATCCTTCTTATGGCATCTCCAGTATTGGTCGATTGATCCCTCCACCTTATTGCGTACAACACGTCATGCCTCTCCGCGCTTGAGTAGTGTTCGTTCAGGTATGAATGTAGATATCCATTGGTACCGAAGCTCAAGAGCGAGTAGCGTACGCAATCGCTTGATATGTCGTTGAAAAGCGAGAGTAAGGTTTCGGTGATATTGGTCATCTGGTACCAACCGGATTGGGTTATGCTGCCGGAGGTGTCCAGGGCAAATGTGAGATCAATTTGGTCACAGGCTGTAAATAAGGAGATGATAAGGGACTAAGTTCATTGTATTTTCTAAATATTTTCATTTTTGTGTGATGGAATGTATGAGAGTTTAAACGCGATAAGTTTACATTTTACTTTTGCGTTCAATTTCGTTCAAGAAGTACTTGCCTATAGTCAAAACTATCTTAATTATATTAATTATCCACTCAATTGCATAATTTAATTAAGATTTCCTATTATAAAAGATGAAAGGAATCGCCAGAAACAAAGAGCTTAACTATTATCAAATTAAAACAAAACTGGTGGTTGCATGCATTTTTATTATGACGGATTTATAGGCATATACAGCAAAAGAAATACACATGGAACTATTTATCAAATGAGAAAATATCTAAATATTAAAAAAAACGATCCGATGTAAAAAACGATAACAATTTTAGAATTATATTTCTATAATTTTTGGAAAACCTTTTTTCAAACCAGAATAACAACAAAAAATAGTCCGAATTAGAGAAAAGAGGTTTCCATATGCTAGGGCCATTTAGTTACATAGTGAAAGGCGTTCTTAAGTAAACCGTAAGTCAAACGCTGCAATCATGTTCTACGAGAATAATTACAGTTTAATATTCGGATGAAATAACAATGATGTCTCACACCCTACCGGGTTAATTAATTCAAACAACTTTTAAGAAGGAAAACATATTTGGATAATAAATACGTGATCTTGAAAATCGGTAGATTGATTTTAAAGGCAATTTGACTCAAAATCATATCAGCAGTTTAACCAAAGGTATATTTGAACACAATCGCGGTAAGCAAATATTAATCATTATACAAAATAAATATAACAAAGCACTACAACATAAACAACTAAAAAGCAAGGTTATCACAAGGACGGGATTAAATAATTGTACAACAGTTTCAAAATGCACGCATAAACAATATATCGCGCACCTTCCCCGTTATCCCCACCGCCCGTTCCGTCCGTAGGCATTCGCGTTGTATGTCGGTCCGTCGGGCTGTCCGTAGGTCTGACTGTTGGTGCGTCGGTCACGACGTCAGTGTCGTCTCGGTTGGATCGACATGAAGCCTCGTCGCCTCGCCTGTAAGAGGACATGTTTATGTTGTTTATGTTGTTTATGTTGTGTTTATGTTGTTTTTATATTTTTATCATAATCTTGACTACACAATTTTTGTTTTAAATGCCAAAAATATGATTGTGATGGACGCAATTAATATTTATATCATAATTTTTGTACAATTCAGTCTTTACATTTTCTTATGTTTTCAACTTGTATACAGGCGCGGATTTAGAGGGGGGCGCACCCGGCGCATGCCCCCCCCCTGTTTGCTCTTATATGTAAGACAAAAAATACATTTGCGCCCCCCCCCCC
>LQRL01099079.1:8155-18680 GCA_001703475.1 Hydroides elegans
TCTAAGAGCAATGGGTATAAAATACCATGGAACAATATTCATGAACTCTGATTCGTGAAAACGCGAGTTCCATATGCATCGATACGCGACCACCTTAATCGAACCTACAGGCTACAATATGGATTGCGTCTGGGTCTGGTCTCCGTGCTCATTGAAACGACAGTGACATTCTCTCTATTTTATCACCTGCATTGTGTTGCAGATATCGCACAAAAACGCATATTGATTCTCTTATGAAGGCACTAGGTTATAATGATGCAAATTGTCGCACTACATATAGGCCATTTACTTGTCATTTCCTTTTTATCACTGCGAATAATGGTTGATTGCTTTATTGATTTGCAAGTGAGAGTGTAGAGAAAGAAGTTAACCTTTTGGTAATAATATCGGTAGTCAATCGAAATAGTCCAACTGGCGAGGCTTTGAGTGTTTCATTGCTTTCCTCTACAAGTTTCCATACAATTTTCATATAATTTCGTCGTGTTCACGAGAAACCTTAAAAATCTGGTATTTAATTCTTATAATATAAGTTATTACATCCAATGCATTGAGTTTCTGAAGGCACACATTATCTTACTATACTATGCTATAATGGCGCAAATTGTCACACATAACAGGCCATTCATGTTCTAAAGGGAAGTTCCGCCTATCCTTACCCTCGTGGTGAAAGTCAAGAAACCGGAGCCATTAGGTCGCTGGAAAGCGAGGGACAGGAAAGGCCCATTAGCTTTATAGCAACGTTACTAAAAATATATATGCAGTTGTATAATGCTTACATTCTTGTATTTTTCAAGTAATCTGCATAATGACCAATAAATGGTTGTCGGAGAAACTCAATTAAGATTCTTTTGAAGAAGGTAACACTAATTTTCCTGGTCTCTAGTGGGCATACCTGGTAATTATTTACACGTATTGCCAGAATTCCAACTATCCATACTTCTCTCTCAGTACAAAGTAAAGGTAGCAAATACTATTAAGGAATATAATAACTGATAAGGCCATTATTACTCCCAAGTTAATGGCCCGTATCCTCAGGTGATTTAATGACTAACTTTCCATCAACAAGTACAGCTATGACCAGGTAACTGTCAATATAATATTGAGTTACAGAGCTTACAGATGCCTTTAACTAATGACTTAAATGGTCTAATTTTGCTAAATAACTCTTACCCAATCTGGAAAAAGTAATGCACAGATATTTAAAATATTAAATTATATGCCTTAATAACCTGCTAGGAGGGCAATAATTAATTCATAACTTATCGATTATTTGGGACATGAGCCGTAGATAGTTTACTTTTTTTTCAATACAATCTGATTGTCACGACCCCATGTCTGTAGAAATATGCCAAAAACTAAATCGATACTCGCCGAAAATGTACCACCATCTCACAGTGATTCAGCGAGTATCCAACTTTCGAACTACATGTTATGGTACACAAATGTTTCCCGAACTTGAACTTTATTTTTCATATTTAGAATTACAAAGTTCTATGACCAAGTCGCATAAGGGCCTGTTCACACGGGACGCGACACGCGACAACCTACTTATATGTTCCTTATAAAACTGGCGACCGACCATCGCCTGTTTTATAAAGAACATATAAGTATATTGTCGCGTGTCGCTCCCCATGTGAACAAGCCCTTACTCTTATTACATTGAGAAGTAGAGACCTTGACCGACTTAGCAAGCTTCCAATAAATCGTTCTTGTTTATAGCGTTCCATACTGCAATATAACAAACGTGTTGTTTTGTTGTTGTTTGTTTTCATCGCATTTAAGAGCGAGTGTTGCATTAGGAGTTATTGTTAGCGATGACGGAGTATTGATTGATTTTTTAAGCAGTACAGAACTTAACACTCGCATTATAGGGCCCTATGTAATAGCACCTTTAAACACATCCATTATAAATGGCAAGTATAGTGTATCTTAATAACAGAGTAACAAAATGGCTTTCATATTTTGTTCAAATGTGTTGTGTCGAAAGCCACATACATAATGCCATGGGCAACTTACATGTCAATATTCAACCTAAAATTTATCTTATCATAACAGTTAACTGTTTCATAATTTATCTTTGGTCTGAATGGCGGCTTATGCAATAAAAGCCAGTGATGATGGATTATCGATGCATGGGCTTCATATCAGATACAAACAATAACCATAGCAATTTGTAAAAAGGTTATACAGTAGAGTTATCTCATCTTAATTTCATCGCATCACCTTCAGGGCAATTTGGACATAAAATGGCTGAATAAAACAAGTAGATTATTATTCAAAATGCCAATTCTAGCAAGTTCAAAAGGTTGATTGGCTTATATCAAACATTCTTAAACCCAATCCTCAGAACAGTCTTTTAGGAGTTTTCTTCAAGACTATATTTCTTGATCTAAATCTGTTAAGAAAGTTGTTATAAATGAACATCCGCAACCCCTTACCCCCATCACACAACCACTCACAACCACCCACCTACTCTTTTCCATATCAGATATTTTCTCCAAATCCCCCTCCACTCCCTACATACACGTTAACATACCTGCGTCTCTTAAACGGACTTTTGGGCATCTCGCCCGTTGGCACCACCTGTTCGCCCGGCCTTGCCCACAATATCGGCCCATCATTACTCCGATTCCTCTCCAGCCCCGCCACAAGGGACCGCCGACCCCAGGGCATCACGGCACGCAGGAAGTGGTTCTCTTCCATGAGATCGAGGAATTCTGGGAAGTGGTCGCCGACTTCCTCCTGGCGGGTGCCTACCAGGCTTACCTGTGTTTTGGAGAAAAAATAATCAAATGATGTTTCATAGCACGGCATGTCTATTATATAAGCCCTATATATTTTCCATTACAGCATTCTGTGCAATTTCCATAGAATGGCATATGTTTTTTTCCTTAAAAGTCTTTTGAAGTTGTAGATTCTACATATACATTAACTCTAGAACAAAATGCAACATGTGTATTTGATGTCATAAGTTTGCTTTTACCTAATGCAAGTCTCTTGAAAGAAACTGATAAATATTTGATGTTTCTAAATTTAGACGGCAATTATGTTTTTATGATCAGACAATTTTCATAGAGAACTATGCCTTTGGAACTGTTTATTCATCGAAGGGATTATATCATTTTTGGGATAGAGGAACAATACCCATGAAACTGTATTCATAAGTAGCAATTATGTATACAAATACTGAACGAGCGAACAAACCCCATTTCTCTATATAGCGATTCGGTACAAAACGCATTCAAGAAGAGATTAATCTGTTCCTAGTTTTCGGTTAACGGCGGTAAAGGTGTAATTTACTTAACATTATAAATAATGGCACTCGAAATATAGGAAGAGGAATTAAGTCGAAGCCACCAGGTTTCGGGTGCTCGCGTCAATGAGATTTTTGGGGAATCTTATTTCGCATTTCATCAAACTTGAATGTAAGGAGTGGGGAAGATGGGTATTCGCCTATGGACCTGGACTTCTGCCCATGTGAGCTTCTATAATTTGCTAGACTCAAAACATAGATTTGGTAGTTTCGCGAGAGGATATTGGTAATCAAACAGTGAGTGTTTGAATTAAAACTGTGAAATTATTTGTTCATATTTACGAACATTTGACAAGTAGGACTTTTTTAGGGCGTTTTTTTTTTGTATTTGGGTAAGCGTTATTTTCGAATGTCGGACAACTCACCCAAAAACCAACTCACCCAAAAACCAACTCACCCAAGTTGTGACCAACTCACCCAAATAGATTGGTCAACTCACCAAAGTTTTTAGTCAACTCACCCAAGTTTTTGGACATCTCACCCAAGTTTTAACAATTAAAGGAATACATAGGAAACTTATTTTACGTTTAGATATACAATTTTAATTATCGAAGCTATGCTTAAAAGTCACTTGTAAATCAAAAACAATGGATCTGATATTTCTATTAAGCACTATTCGCTTCCCAGGCAGATGCGCATACGTTCCTATATTTGTATACAATTTCAAATGGCTGTAATCTCGAATGTTGAACAAATATATATATTAATATTCGTATATTTATGGATATCAGGGCCAATTGAATGAGAAAAATGTGAAAGTTTGTCTTATAATGTGAAAATATATTTGGGTGAGTTGTCCAAAAAATTGGGTGAGTCGTCCAAAAAAACTTGGGTGAGTTGACCAAAAACTTGGGTGAGTTATCCAGGAATTTGGGTGAGTTGACCAGTTTTTATTTGGGTGAGTTGGTTTTTGGGTGAGTTGTCCTGATACCGTTATTTTCTCACCTGTAACAAAGGTCCTGCCCGGAACGTGCCATAGCTGTAGCTGGAATGCACATTCTCCCTGTACTTCTCCATGGTTGACGCCTCGATTTCCGGTTTGCCCAGAAACTGCGATTTCACGAGCAAATTGGGATGATGTATCGCGAAATACTCGATCAACTCCGGCATATAATCCGCCGAACCATGAACAATACCCATACAATGCACGGAGCGTTCGTTCTCTTCGGCGAACACGAAGTCGAAGTATTCATCCACGAACTGCTCCATTTCATCTTTCGATAAATGCGCAAGTTCGTGCTCGTATGTATGCACAACACTTCCACCGCCGTTCGGGTGTATTTCAACGTGCATTAAATGTCCGTATTTTCCAGGCCCTTGTTTCATCATGGTTCGCGTGCAATAATCTGAATCCATTCGCGAGCGCGGCTTATTAAACTCCTTGCCGTTCGGAAACAGGAATCTATCCGCGTCGGGAATGTCTAGTTTACCGTCTTTCATTGGTGTGCCTTCATGCGATAAATCGCCGTGCGGTTTTGGCTTGTGATGGGGGTGTGGCGTTAACGGGGTATGTGGTACGCCCTTGACCTTTTTGGCTGCGTTCTCAAGGTCATCATCTTGAGCAGGCTCCAGCTTACGCTTTTTTGGTGTATCGCTTTTCGGTGGCTCACCGTGTGAGCCTTCAAAATGTACCTTAGTTTCAGTGTCATGGGCGACTTTAACCTTAGAAGTGTGCTTCAAATGCGTTGTGGCGTTCTCGTCGGTTTTGTGCCTTTTGTGTTTCTCATTTGACGGTTCCTTGAAGTCAAGCTTCGCGGCAGCTTTCACTGTGGTGACTTGCTCTTTCTTTATTTTCTCTTCTTTCTGTCGATGTTTCTCCTCTTTATGCTTCTGTTTCTCTTCATCCTTACTCTTCGTCTTTTCAATATGATAATGCAGTCCATCGCCGTTATGCGAATCCGCCTTGATCAACATCTTAATAGGCGTCTTCGGATGACTCCCGTTTCCCTTCTCTTTATGCTTCTCGCGATCTTTGTCATGGTGGTGATGTTTGTGCGATTTGTGTTTGTGATGGTGGTGATGCGACCGGTGTTCGCCGTGACTCGAAGACTTGGTCTTTGACGTCGCATTATCACGCGATTTGTTTTCATCACGTGATTTCGTTTCGTCACGCGGTTTGTCATCACGCGACTTGTTATCTCGTGATTTGTGATTGTCACGTGGCTTTTCTTTATGAGGTTCCTTCTTGGTCTCGTTAGTTGGGATTGGCGGAGGGATGGGTTTGTTCTCAACGACCGGTTGGTTCTCCTTTTCTACAACCTCTTTGGGTTTATTGTCTTTTGTGCTCTGGTCTTTTTGCTGCACATGGACTTTCACTGGAGGAGGTGTAACACAGTTTTCTCTTGAAGGCCGCTTTTGTGTTTCTTTTTCCTGTTTTACTTTATCCAGCTTTACCTCTGCATCTGTATCCATCGATATTGAAACGAGAGCGTGTGGATTACTTTCTACATTTACTTTCTCAATTTTGTCGTTTGTGACTGTATCCTTTGGTTGTGAAACAACAGTTTGTGGTTCATGTGTGGACTCCATTTTAACATCGTGAGTTGTTGAACTGTCGATGGGGTTCGTTGTGTTGAGTTTCGAAATCAACTCAGTTGCGTTTGTGACAACTTTTACAGGTTCTTCACGTGGAATATCCTGTTTTGGCTTGGCTTCCAGTGAATTCCGATCAACAGGGTTCGACTGAGTAGATGCTTCTTTACAATGCATCGTTATATAATCATCTCTATAAGGCCAGTTCATAGACAACTCACATTTGTCTTCAGACGAGGAAATCAACTCGACTGGCTTGGAGGGCATAAAAATGCAGTCTTTTTCTTGTGCTAACTGTTCAAGCACACTATCATGAGATCGTTCATTGTTAGCCACTGTTTGTTCATTATTTAGTTTGGAAATGATTTCAACATTGTCCACACAGTTTTCATCACTTTGCTTCACCATTTGTTCACCTGATTGAATATTAGTTGTTGCTTGTGCCTCGGCTTTTCCTTCCAACGGTAGGAACTTTGCAGAGTTTATTTCATTTTCTGCAATTGCACTTTTTGGGGTTAACGGCTCTGAATGTTCTATTGTAGCGTTAGCGATAGCTGAAACTTCAATCGTTTCTTCTGTTTGTGAGACGCCTGGTGAGATTTCATTACTGACCTTTTCTTCAACCGCATGTAAGATATTACTTATACAAGGCCCGATATTCTCAACAACACTTGCAGGCAATTGTTCTTGTTTAGCGCATGTAACACTTTCAGTAACAGTCTTTTGCACTTCATCATTGGGGTTTGCGTTTGGACCAACATCACAAGCATTACTTTTGGTATCAAATGTCAATTTCGTTTTCACTTGTTCTATAGTTTCACATTGGTCTGGAGCACTTGATTCCAAACACAGTTGTTCAGTGATCTCCTGATTCCGAAGCCCTACGGTGGGCACAGTCGTTTTCAGTTCTATCGTGACGTGGTCGGTTGCTAACTGGCATTTCGGTTTGTCTCCTTGTGCGACAACATCTTCACTGTTGCATTTCGAATCACTTGCATTAACCTCAATGTCTTTATTAGCTACCTCAACAGTGCAGTTGGATTGCGAAGAAGTTTGCTTCACTTCGATAACACCATTTTGAGAATTGATGGGCGGCTTGTTTGATCGATATTCAAAGGCATCTGGTTCTACAATTTCAGATGATTTGATCTGATGGAGTTCTTTGGGATCGGGGACATTATCCTCAACGCAAGAATCATCAGTGCTTATGTCCTCTGTGTTTGTACTCAGACGCATCTTTATTTTTGCGACCTTACCAGCACCTGGTAAGTTCAACAACTCCAATCTTTTCTTTTCCAAATCCTCAGCATCATTCGGTGCACTTGTTACAGCATTTCTATCTTCAGGCAGAGAAGGAAGCTTCTTGTCAACGACTGGAGCAATTTTAACATCGGGTGATTCCAGCTTGAGTCTCTTGGCTTCTCCTGACTCTATCTGGGGTTTGCTGTGTTTGTGTTGGAGAGCCTTTTTCGTTCGATCGGATAGTGAGGCTATCAGTCGATGCTTCGGTCTTGGCGCGGTTGCCGACAGTCTAGATGACGGCTTCATTTTCTCGGCTTGATGAACACCTGCAAACATACATAACCCACACATTAATGTACGTATACAAATTTATCGGGAATAAACTTCACACTTTGATTTGGTAATTATTTGCTTTAAACATTTCATTGAACATCAAATCACTTTCTGTGGAATGAAAGAGAAGCCATATGCCCTCAGCTCAGTACAGTAAATCTTTAAAATGATTCAGGCGTTTGATTTGTAGACATTGTTCTAAAACGTGCATATTCACACGTGGAATGCATGCTTCATGACGTTGCTCATGACTCATATTGAGTTTGTGAATATTACACTGCTCAAGATTGTAATGACCTTACAGAAGTTTTGATTATAAAACACATATCAAGTGTGGTAATTTTATATCCCTAAAACTTTAGCACATTAGTTCCAACATTTCATTTATGTTCATTTCAAATGGCGATTTAATTTGAGATGTTAATTGAAAACAATTTACTACCTCCACAATATTTCATATAATTACATGCATTTCTCTATCACAAATATTCACCATACATCTTTACACGGCCATACATGTGTACGAGTGTTTTTTTTTAATTCAAAGCAAATCTCACTGAAACACGATCGTGACGATGTAAGCTCACCTTTGGAATTCATGATTTACGTTTCTGTGTTTGGTATCCTCATGTCAAGTCGATACATGTCAGCCTTTCCGTTCTATAACTTTGTCATTTTTGGGTGAAATTTAAGCTTTTGAATTCACTACATTTCAAGATAATTCGCACATGTCATGATTACGATTGAAACAACCTGCTTCAAAGTGTTGGACACGTTTCTTGAACCCTGGATTGATTCGATTTCATACGGACAAAAACATCGGCCTTTACCAACCAACGGTTCGTTTAACGAAACACGAATTTGTAATAATTACCACAATCCATAATCTTAATTGTTATATAACGACGTAATCAGACTTTCTTTAACTAATATGTAAATTGCTGACAAGTGACATTGAATTATCCAAAGAGTTTGTGTATGTTTTTATCAGTTCCTAATTCAACAGAGATCCAAAAGTAAACAGTGACAATATGTAAAGACCAGTCCTTAAATATCACTTTGTGGATTAGACGATCAAAAAAAACTTAACGATTCCTCAAAAGTCCCAAAACATGCGTTTTTCACCACAACCAAACTCAAGATTCCTTACTTTCCGCCATTTGAGACATGCAAAAATGACAGGTTACCCGTATGTTGTAGTCACTGACTATTTATGTAACAAGCGCTGTGATTGGACGATACTTGTGTTTTCGGCCATTGCTTCCTGTTTTTAAGCCAATGGTGTCAATTAAGCTAAATTGTGTACGCTTTGATAATTGGAGCACCTAGCGCGTGTATTTTCAGACATTTTGATTTACTTGTTTTCTTTGTACGGACCCACGTTTTTCAAGTTAAACGACAAAGTAAATCATAAATCATTTAAAATGGCAGAAGATACAGCACCTCCCGCTAAAATGCGCAAGATGGAAGGAGAATTGAACTCATCAGGATTAAATACGAGTCAGGATTTTGACGAGGCTACCCAAAAAGCCCTCGAAGACATCGACGGATGCCAAAATGAAATCGACGCACTGAACGAGAAAGCGAGCGAGGAGATACTAAAGGTGGAACAGAAATACAACAAACTACGGAAACCACATTTTGATACACGAAACGATCTCATCTCAAAGATACCGAATTTTTGGGTGACTGCTGTATCCTTTTTGTCTTTGTTTATTTTTCGACTGTCGGTACCTAAAATGGTGAGGATCAAATTAAAAGCTTTGTTCGGTTAAATATGTATATTTATTTCATGAAATAGTGTCTTAAAATAATCATCTAAGAGACTGGTTGGCTTAACTTATGCAAAAAGGAGTATAGAGTAAATACCCAGTTTTAACCCCATGTTTTAACTTCCGAATGCACACTAATCTTTTATTATCGCTCATTATTGTCGTGTTTACTTTGTGCTATGGTATTTCTATTGCATTTTAGTGCTATGACCGAAATTAAGATATGACCATGTTTGAATTTGTGACAAATAATGTATTTTTCAATGTTCATGCATTTCCTTGACTTGTCGAAAGTTTGTAAACCATCCTCAAATATCTGCAATCTTAGAAGAAGAGGAAGAAGAGTGTTTACAATTTTTGACAAAGGTACGTTTCATTCTTGTTAATTGTTTAAGATGATTAAGTACCCATGAGAAAATGGTTAAAAGATAAGTTTCATATTATGACTGGCTGAATGTTCTCTATCAGTAAATAAATGGAAATTATGATTGTCATGCGGGATTCGAGTCAGTTCGTAGACAGGCGAAAGTCAAGTTGAAGATAGCCAAAATGTCAACTCGTAGAAAAATAAATATTGTTGCAACCTTGGTCATGAGAATAAATTTTATCTACGAGTTGACTTTTTTCGGTCGGTATTTCAAAAGCTACCTTTAAGTTTGAAATCGGTTTTATTTTTGAAAAAAAAAAAAAATATCCTTTTAAATGTGAATGTGTTTCTGACTCTCAATGAAAGTAATTTTTCAGATGTCACACTTTTATATCGATAGCGTAAATAAATCATCATTAAATCAAATTTTGGCTCGACTACATAAAACAAATTTTGTCTGATACAGGTTGATGTTGAAGAATTTGAAGATATCAAGTCAGGCTACAGTATTCGGTTTCAATTTAAAGAAAACCCATTCTTTACTAACACAGAGTTGGCCAAAGAATTCCACTTAGGCACAACAGGTACGTTTGATTTATATCAATGGATTATCTGATTTGAATTTAACAAAGTAACACAAGAGACGAACTCAAAAAAACATTTTGTTTTAACCGTGAAAAAAGATATGTGTACAGGGGTGTACCTTCAGTCAATAATCCAGTCGCGCCCGCGCGACTGGCTCAAAAAAGTTAGTCGCGCGAGGGAA
This sequence comes from Hydroides elegans, assembly GCA_001703475.1. NCBI lineage: Eukaryota > Metazoa > Annelida > Polychaeta > Sabellida > Serpulidae > Hydroides > Hydroides elegans. The sequence goes on from LQRL01099079.1 coordinate 18,481, forward strand.
AAGTTAGTCGCGCGGCCAGTACTTTATATATGAGTATTTCATATATATATGCAAAAAAAAAAAAATCAGGAATGTATCTTGCGTAACGGTATCTCCATATAGGAAAGGCTAGACAATGTATCAAAATTATTAAAATGCGAGCGCCGTAGGCGCGAGCCGAAAACAAATTGCTATACTTCAGATTCATTTTAATCGAATGA
>LQRL01099137.1:3216-13789 GCA_001703475.1 Hydroides elegans
AACATGCAAAACATATATATTTGAAATATATGATAAAACATAATATACGGATATAAAACATTATTTCGTGGCAATATCAATTGCTTATCAAGCATATAGATTGATAGGCCCTTTAGACGTAGGCCCTATATAGGCCCGATGTTGCAGTGCCTACGTAGGTAGGACAACGTAGGGCCTACGTCTTACCTACGTAGTGTATGCCTATGCCTACGATGCCTATGCAAAACCTACATTGCCCTACGTAGGCCCTACGTCAGCCTGCTATCTGGGTATTAAGCTTTAGATTTGTATCATTTATACATAGCTTCTCATTTGCACATACATGTAAGCTCCCTTGTAATTGTCTTATTTTTTTTTGTTATATTGTCCAATTCTTTAACTGCAATCGTTTGTCCTTCCTTGATCAAAATGAGCCAGTGCAATAATCAAGTTCTAGTGTATTAAATAGTTACCTGCAAATGGTGACTTTAAGTTGTCCTATATCGTTATCTATCCGTAATCTCTTCAAAATATAATCTACTGTTTAACATATGTTATGTTATTTTTGATATTCAAAGCATCTTCACTATTTCATTAGATAGCCTCTGAATATATAATATATGTGTTTGTATTTCCTTGTTTTTATTACTGCTTTGACATACTTTTTATATACACATGCAGCTAGATAAAGTAGCTAATAATATCTAGCATCACTCCTAAGACAAACCAGGCACCCATTCATAAACCTAAGATTGTACACTCTGTCAAAATCAACCTTGAAATAGATCATATGAATTAAAAGTTAACGTATTGTTGCGTGCAACCATATACCGAATATAGCAACTTTATGATTATGTATTTGTGGAAAAATGATTGTGATACCTTGAGATGGGGTGTATGCATATATAGTATAACAAAGCAAAAACATAATTTTTAAAACTCTAATCCTCTGAAAAACAGAAATCACATATATGAAAACCCGTATGACCAAATACGACATACTAAATAAGCATCACTCAAAATCTTAATTATCTTAATGTTCATTAAAGTTACAACACATTGATACGTTTGAGCCAGATTTTGCCTGGAGACGCAAAACCAAGCGAAAATGTCAGTGTTGAATGAGAGTCGAGCACGATATCTGGATGATGTTAACCATCCATTCGGAAAAAAATGATCGAAGATTTTTGTGCACACAAAATAAGGTAGAAGTATATCTAGATATATTAAAAATGAATTAAGAATAACGAATGATAATTCGAATAGAACTCTAACGTTTAATCATGGGAAATTGAATTATGATTATGTTTTTGGCGACTTTTGAAAGAAAAATATAATCAGTAGTTCTTGTTTGTAAATTATTCGGATATTTTGATTCGCCTAACCCGGTTGTATTTTTTCAATATTTGCTCCGAATAATATCGAAACTGCTTGTTGTTTATGGATATATATATATGTGAAGTTTTCAAAATTTCCATAAAACCATTGAAAATTGGTGTCGTAGATATGCTGCCAATGGCTATCGCATTTTTCGAATTTATCACAGTGACAGAAAGACAATACGATGGAAAGGAATAAAATATCTTAATTAGGAAAATCATAATATGGGGAAATGATCATTAAGCCTCAAAGGATTCAAAATAAGTCTTCAATAATAATAACAACAACAACAACAACAAACAGTTTGGTGCATATCATTTATTTGATAGTTATGGAAGCTAACAGTGTGGCATTATTAAAATAATGTTATAAAATTATATTTGTCTAATGTTACAAATATGATATGTACAAATTCATGATAAATAATAAATATACAATACGAATTTCGAATTCGACCTTATGTCCTCGTTCAAGTCAACAACTAAAAAGAACATCAACACGGTTTGAACGAGCCCATGAGATTAAATTACATACAAATTATTATACAATGAAATGACTAGACTGCATAAAACATATTTATATTCATTTAAATCGCATTGCATTATTGCACAAATTCAAGTCTTTTCTAGTTAAATTTACCGAATCAAAATATTTATTCACAAGACACTTCACACTACCAGGAACTTACAGGAAAATCCGCATTTGGTTTATACAATATCATGAGCAAAATTGATTCCAGTTAACTTTCAAAGTTTTTTTTGACAAAAATATCAATTCTTATAATTATATTGATTGTATATTGTTAGATTATATTCATTTGAATTACGAGAAAAATATAATATGATAGGAAACAACCTAGAATAAAAGAAAGCGCATCATTCTACAATCTGTGACTAGGCGAGTAGGTTAAATCTATCAATTTGAATGTAACAAGTGAGATTTGAGTTTAAGCTTTCTAAATAAAGTAATGTTTTCTTAGTAACCATTTTACTAATGAATATTTGGCACAACGATCCACTGATTTAAAATGCTTGAAATATCTAGATCAGATAAAAGTCTAAAGTCACTTTCAAAAACAAGACGTTTTGGCACATAAAACTCGCTTTAATTACCGTTTAATGCAATAAGAATAAACCAATAAGCCAACCAAGGTCTCTCAATATATAACTTTGGTCGTATCACATATGGCAAAAATTGAACTGTACATATCTCATACAATAACACTGGCTAACGAGTGATCAGAGTCTATACTCGGTCGTCCGGATCTTGGATTTCGGTACCCTCCCATGTGCATACCGGCTGTGACTTCAAGTCCCAAAGCATTCACAGCCCTCTTTTGATTTGAAGAAGTCTTTTTCAAGCTCGACCTGAGTGGCTTAGGCTGAGGCTTAAATTGTCCTCGCATATCATCGCAACTTGAATGCATCGGGTAAGGCATATCATTAGCCAACTGATCCGTACTGGAATCACCGACTGTTACGCCATCTAGCGCAAAATTAACGCGCTTCCGTTTACTGTTTTTGCGACGTAGGAATGACTCATAGCTAGGTGGTCCCTCCTCCCGTGGTCTATGACTCACCAACGATGAGGGTTTTGGCGGGAGTTCGACAGTTCGCTTTGTTTGCGTATAGTTCACGAGCGATGATGCTTTCGAGGGCGGGCTTTCATCATGTGATCTGTAATTAACCAATGAGGATGCAGGACTTGAATCACGTGTTATTTGATTGACCAATGAAGATGCAGGACTTGAATCACGCGTTCTCTGATTGACCAATGATGAGGCAGGACTGTGCTCGCGTTGTTTATAAGCGACCACTGGTTTGGTTGTAAAATGGTTGTTTGGCACTTGGTGCGCTATCATTGTGTATCCGGTTTGTAACATTTGCACTTTTGGTGGTAGTGTAGAATCTGCAATGATTTCTGGCGTTGCACCTAAACAAACAAACAATATTCATATATACGACGCAATATATTAAAACAAAAATCGCCATATTATTAATCTACAGTACATGTATTACAGTAAATCAATTATAAGCTTTCTAACATTACTGCTTTTTTACTTGTCTCAATCAACCGATATATAGTGTTAGTAAATATTTAATCTATCCATGGTTTATTTATAGATCTCAGTTGTTTATTTTAAAAGTTTTATTGCAATGCAAATCCTGTTACAATGCATACCTTGGGATTCTCGCTGGAGCTTCGTCATCTCCCCTCCCTCTTCGCTGCCACCTCGGCCACTGTCCTCGGTTGATCCGCTTGTGTCGTGGTCACCCAGTTGCGCCAGGTAGGTTTTCTGAAACAATGGTAAAATGATAACATGAAATGGCTGTGATTGATAACATTTGGATGTTTTAACCAAGCAGTATAGGAAAACATACACGAGTGCATTTGATATAATATAAATCTTGTCTTCCATAATTACAACTTAAAAAGAACAATTATGCAGTAGTTTTATATGCATAATCTATTCAACCATTGAAAAAGAAAGAAAGATTGAAATATAGACGGTTAGATAGATAGATATATAAATAGATAGAGAGCTAGAGCAATTGGTAGGAACAATCACTCAATGAAACCAACGGAAATGCCATGAAGCTAAATTCGGTCTTGTAAGGTTTGCCAGCATACAAAAATGACCCAATTCAACCGACGAGTATGATTAAAATGCCCTATTTCTTATTTTACCTTGCAGAAATTTTAATCATGATTGAAAAATAGCCTTTTAATTTCAATGAGATGTCCTTTTATAAAGCTGCTAATAAGATATATGAACTCATCGAATACTGGTGACACATAATCGTAGGATTAAGGTCATTGCAACACATTATCATCAATTTAATTCAACATCCGTCCTATTTAAACAAACCAAAAACAACATTTATTACACTTATTCCCTTTTATATTGCATTTTGCTCTTAAAAACGTGTACGCGGTGCGATTTCTTTTCATGTTATTTTAATGTTTGTGATTATCGCTTTTATGTTTATGAGTGTAGTGTATCTGTATTTAAAATCTCGACGCAAACAGGCATGCGCGGGATTAAATATTGAAAGCGTACTACGGAAGGATTACTAATAGGAATAACACTTGAAAATTCAAAGCAATGTACTTAAAGCTTAGCATTACAGTAAATAGGTTTAATTCATCACAACTGCTTTCATTATGTGAACCATTTAACTAACTTGATAGGACATCAACTCTGCCATTCCTATCTTAAAGAAGAAATTTTAAAGATTGAAAATCTCATGTAAGAATTAAGTTAGCCAAATGATATTAGCTATTTCTAAACCCAATGTAAATGGTTTATTTGAACCGCATTTATGTACGAAAAACCTCATTTTTCAAAATATATTAAAAAAAAAACAAACAATGTCCACTGGGCAATATGGTTCCGTCCCCAGTGTTGTACCAAGTGACAAAATGGTGGACAGATAAGTAGTAATTATCCGGTCATAAAGCTGTAGAAACATGGCCCCATTAGGTGAAAATAAAAGTAACATAAACTTGTAATATTCGCACATATCTAGTCTAGCGAGGGTAAGTTTTGAAGGCGTGACTTTTATACATTCAACTGACGCCACATGTGGGAATAAACAGTAATAATAGTAACAGGTGATTTAAACGACTGGAGTTTTGTCAAAACTTGAAATGTGCTGTATTGCTCTGATGTTTGTTTCAATGCTTTAAATATGCGTGGTGATGTGTTCTAAACATACCATAGAATCTATAAAAATAGAAACACGAAAATAGACATGTAACATATGTTTTAAAATAACGTTTTAAAATTATCTTTAGTTTTGTTTTTTGTTATAGCGATTCCAACTTGAAGTGTATTTAAAACCTTACAAACACATATCTCTCACATAATCCATCATCTCTCTTTCGCATTGATGATAAATATTTTCCTACCTGCTCTTGCAAAGATACAGATCTGATCTGAACTATCAACTTCAACACTTTCAATACACGTGTTCTCTTGAACCTCGACATATTTCACACTTTAATGAGATTTTTTTGGGAAAAGAGATTTAATTTTAATAATTCTTGATCACTTCAACTGATAACCTCCATAATTCTATGGGCAACCAAGAGCCGATTTGATTGACGTTTGGGGTGAAAGGAGAATGTCGAAGGGAAACCCAGCAAGCGCAAATAGAGTAAACAATAATTAAAACTTTACTGGTGAGAATAGATGGCTTAAACATGTTTAATCTGTTTAATATAGACTCTATCATATATTTGATTAAAATGAATTAATAACGTTATGGATGGTTAACGATTAAGTTTTGTTTTCTTGATTTCATACGGTCACTCCTTGATTAGTGTTTTTTTTTTGGGAGGCGACAGTGCCCTTTCCCAAAGCATATCAAATCACATGATTTCCGCACATTTTAAAGAGGCTCTTATCCTTGATTCAGAAATACATGAAAAGGGGGTGATTTGGTACACCGTGAAATTTAAGCCGATCCTCTGGTAATCAGTTGTATTTTTCGGGGATAGAATGAGAAAGACACCCAATATGAATGCATTTTCGGTTTTTATTGTCAAATGCCTGAAAATTTAATTAAAATCCGTATCAATAAAATTGATTGAGATTAAATAGTTTGCTTTTGTCGATTTTTGCAATAAAGTGTTTATGCTACGATCTCGTCTATTATGACTAAAATAAATCAAAGGGTCATATATTTCATATTTCATTGTTTAATAAGAGTAATATTGCGAAAGGGTGGTGGCTGCAATTGTCCAGCATTTAGACTTTTTTTAGAGGATATGTATTTTTTCTACACACATGTATATTTATTGAATCTTATTGGGTTCAGCCCTCGTTTTTTTAAAGTGTTCATCGTATGCTCTCCGGGTAAAGTGTTGATGGAATGAAGGTCTAATGAAGGGTCGTTTGACAGGATTTCAGTTTCTGCTATTTTATTCACTTAATATTTCTGTCATCACCTCTCTTGCCATAGCGCACATGCTACTTATTTTCGTTTAGCCATTCTGAAGATTGTAAAAGGCAATCGAAAAAATATAATTAAAATGATTGCAGGTTGAAATTTGATATACTTTTGCGCGTGATAATGACAAAAAAATGAAATGAAAACAGCCATATGTTTTTTAGAATAAGAATAGATTGCGAAGATGCAATGTTGAAAAATATAAACAGGAAATATGAGAATCAAATTTCATTTAGAAAATGAATATTTATACCGTGTTCCATTTTTAGCAAAGAAGCAAAATATTACATTAACATTAAGACGGTTACGTACAGACATATATTTAAATTGTGCGAACGATCTGCGAAAATGCAGAAATATATCATTAAAGCTAACTTAAAAATAAACACATATTACATCGTGATAATAAAAAGATTAAGAGTCCCTTGATAGAAATACCAGTTTTATGTCATGATACCCTAGCTAACACGTGTTCAAAAACAGGTGCCATGACGACACCCGTGGGGCACACCTAGCAAAGCACCTAGTTATTCATTCCACACCCCCTTGGCGCGGTTTCTACTCTATAATTCATGACGACTAATGGGCGAACATAAAAGAACGTCTCGATGTTTTATGAACTTTATGGCAACGGTAAAAAGTGACGTTAAGCGCGCATCCCCGTTTTATGCGATTCAGGGACGTACCGAGGTATCTACACGTGTTTTCAAGGAAAATATATCAAACTCGCAATGATAATTTTAGGAAGTAAAGGAAGGTTTTATCTAGATATGTATCTCGGCTGATGGTCGAATGTTGTGAAAGGAATGTCACACAGCTTGGATGACCATGTATTTGGTGATAACGGTTGTAATAATGTTTTGCTTGCACCATACGTTGAGGCAATGTCAGAATGGAATCGAGGTGATGATATGTCATATAATGTCTTAAAGTATTGGAACGTAGTTTTCGATAATTGTCAATAATCAGTGCTACATTGATTGTATCACGTTAGTCAAATTAGTAACGACGTTTTGAGGCTTGCGTAAAGTCCACGTGTATGAAAGAATGGTTACTTGAAACTGAATGTTCAACATATTATAGCAACATGTAAAAACTGAAAAATATGTTTTATCAAGAAAATATTATTGTTTTCCCGGGTTATTCCTTTTTCACTCCCCCTCACACAGCCACCCCTCCCCCACCCTTTTACTACCCTGTCATTCCTTCCGTGTCACAGTGCCATATTCCTAAGCTGTTTTCCATAAAATGACACCCCCGTTTTGAGCTCTGATGTCGCGCGGGTTTATTTTAGAGGTGTTGAAAAGTTGTAAAAATGTAAAAGAAACCAAGGAAAGGTGCGGGCAAGGGTCATATCTTCCTATTGTGTTTAGAAAATGAAAGACACGGGGAAGGGGCAGGTCTTGGTAGTTATGAGACATGAGTGTCGTTCCTCGTGTTAAGGTGGTATTGAAACGGAATTTTAGGGTGGGAACAGGTCGGGTAAATGTTAGAAATGGCTGAGGTTTCACAATTAAATGCTGAGATAAAATTTTATATTCATTTTAAGAATTTGGAAATTCAAAGAAATGAAAAACCACAAAGAACGATTTTTAATTTCATATGGAACGGTATGGGAACTTGCGGTATGAAATATTTCAAGTACCATGATTAAAAAAAGATAATGATAAAACATCTATCCGTGATATAGATATTATCTTTTATATAAATTATTGACATATTTATAATGTTGATTAGTTTTTTTTTTGTAGCAAAAAGTAAACGCCCTAATACCAATTTTTCTTAATCATCGTTAATTCTAAGAACATAGTATCGAAGATTTAGTTAGTTTTTTTTGTAAAGTTTGCATTAGAAATGCCTTTATGAGCAACTCTTCCCATGCTGACCCCTTCACCCCCATCTCCTTACCGGGAGATAATCGAATAACACTATTTTACGGTGTCGAATTCAATTATGGACTGTTATAGGAGCACTAGAATCGTGTAAATGCTAATGTCGTGGCGAAATTCTGAATGGACACTTGAAAATTTAAGGGAGACATAAAAAGTTGCGCATTTGTAAAATTTATAAAATTGGAATGGATTACGAAGTAATAGAATCTACTAGGTTAATTCATTGAACTTTTGAACTATCTTCGAGGATAATAATTTATAGAATTTAATTTTAGAGTATTTTGTGTCTATATGCTATTCACATATTGATGTTGTTAGTATATGAATTTGTTATTAATTTTGTCGCTAATTGTTTGTAAATCTTTTAGAAAATAATCAGTCCGATCCATCGATTCAAACACTCCGGTGCCGTTTTACGACTAGACGTCATTACGTTTCACTCCTATAGATACTTGAATTAGCAATAAAAGTGACATTAAACTACAATAAAATAAGTAATAAAATAGTTCTTTGAGGTGACTGAGCGAGTTTATAAAAGTCTTTAGGGGTCAATGAAAAACATTGTGGTTTTGTTGTATCAAATAATGATTTGGGTTTCAGCAGAATATTTAATCTTAATATTATAATATAATTGTAATCCGGGGTTTAAACAAAAGAGGATGTCTTTCAATGTTTTGGGGTGTTATTGTTGGTAGCATCAGTTGTATTATTGTATTTAACAAATTTAATGTTCAAAACCGGAGAGATGGAATTTAAACAGATGAATCGAAATATTGAAAGAGGGAGGTATAGCTTGAATGAAAGCGCAATCTAAGACAAAATAAATGGTTTTATATGTTTTTTTTTAAATTTACCTGAGGTCCCTTCTTTTCATAGTATGGAAGTGTGTCCGAACTGATAACCGGTTTTTCGTTCGATTCGCCTTTTATTTGGCCGTGTGGATGAAGCGATACTTGTTGTGTGCTGCCATCTAGCGAAGACAGAGGGGAACTTCTACCGGAAGTCATGCTCTACAAAACCGGAAATAGAAGATCATGTCTAATAAAGGCATATTTTGAGCATTGGTTTCATACATGTACTTGTTAATAGAAATTGCACATATTAACATTCAAAATAAGAAAGGTTTATATCAAATCATTCAAAATTCGGCATATTTATAAACATTTTATGTACATTTATTCTCGTTATGAATCTATTAGTAAATTAGAATTGGGAGCAGGTAAGTAAAACTGCAAAACAGATAGGCGAATAGTGCAGTTTTATATCCTCAGTAAGTATCATCTTAAATATGACATACGTGAAAACATATGCCTATCGTTCCTTCACCCTTCTTAAAACTCAAACAAACTATTCCTTAATTAACCCAATTATGGCCCTGAGGTCATGCAAATTACTGTCATTTTGGAATTCATGTTTCTCGTTTTTTTCTCGACAAAACGTCGACACGAAGTGGACTGAACGTGTTGCCACTAAGGAGATGGTTCTCGGGTAGATAAGGGTCCTTAAGAGTTCTAACCCAATCACTCGCGCCAAAAGAAACAGCGCTCTGATATCTAGTGAATGAACAAATGTAATCCTATTTGAGACATGCCTATGTCAGTGTGTTGTGATTTTTAATCCAATTTACTCAAGGTCAACTATGCGATTAAGCATTCATGAAGCAGTTGTTGTTATTTTAGGCTATTTCTGAAAAAAAAAGAGAAAAAATAAGATAACAGCGTTTTTGGGAAACATTGATATCGATATAAAAAATTCATTATGGTCATTGAGATAAAATTCCATATCAGCAATGCACCCACCCTTTCATTAACAAATTAGAAAAAAAAACTCCCTTTGACGCGAAACATATGATTTTCGCTGATCGGATTAAAAAGACATTAAGCATTTTCATAGTGTACCGCTTGCAGGTCATTAACATTTTCCACCCATTCTTTGACCGGACAATCATCTGCCTAACGAACCAACGTGCCGACAACAAAAAGAAGCAAATATTCTGCTAACCTATTTATTAACATATACCCCTTTTACAAAATTTGTTGGAGCGACATCGCAAAAACGCAATCATATTTATGTATTGTTGTATTTCTACGTTTATCCTTTTCTTTTCTTTTTGGTCACTAGGTCACATAAATGGCTTTTATATGTAGACTGAAGCTGTTTAATTTTGACGACGTGACTAGTATTTTTCCTATACATTTTACTTGCAAACCCGAATTTATTACCAACCGCTAACGTTAATAAAACGTTGAGTGACGTCTCGCCAAGTATGAACGGATGATGGATTTTTCGCCCCATGTCCGTTTGAACAAAACACATGTGTTTGTCCACCTTTAATTCTGGTCTGTCATTAAGTCGTTTAGTGATAAT
>LQRL01099137.1:13961-28723 GCA_001703475.1 Hydroides elegans
ACATACGTCACATTGATCACATGATGTCTTAAAGCCAGTTCAATGATTCGAAATTTAGGATTTTAACGAAAAATGAAAATATTTTCTTGAGCAAAATTCTGTCTCTGGAATGTATTGTAGTCAAATATGGTATCAAGCAATACGTTATATCATATCAGGAAAGATCAAATTACAAATAAACAAAATGAAAACTTGATGTAACCTTCCTCATAATCTATAAGCTAGCATATTATGATGTTTCTTAATCTATCAAGGAACATATCAGAATGACTCGGTAAACTCAACTTATTTCTCTCTGGAACGGAGCTTCTCCTAATCTTGTATACTAGATAGCTAAATCCCCATTTATTGCGAATACAGTAACTGTCACTCTATCGTTCGATTAGCAAAATTAGGAGCAACGCAATTACCGTGACATTTATAATTAAATGCCCTAACCGGATACTTCCAACCCCGAAAAAGACAAAAAATAAAAGCAATTCACAGTGGAACATATCCAAATATCATTCACTGTTTAGGCCCGAAATGTAAAATGAATAAAACCGCCCCCACAAGTTTGCAAAAACACCTCTCAAACTGGGTGTCATTTGTATGTAAAAGAAACCATGACATAACTAATATTTCCACATAATTAGAATCTCTTTTTCTGACCATTTAAAGTGGCGACCATGATAAGTTTTTCGCTTCACCATTCAAGAGAGGCCCTTTCACGAGTCCTTTATCTAGGCAATTATGGCATTTTCAAAATCTGATTAAAATGATGAAAAGGTGCTTCCGGAGGCTATTTTGGGCATCATATTCATGATGTTTATTAACATGTATCATGTATTTATTTCAATAATATTTTAAACGTTGATTCATATGTTTTTCATATAAGGCAATACGTTTTCTTTTAAAACGCATATAATTATTTATATAACAATGTGAGCTTTTGATTTTAAAAATCTACGCAGTTTGAGTATTTGCATGATTGTGGTCATATACATGTACATGTGGAATTACAAAAGCAGTATTGCTCATTTAAACAATCTCCTTGGATTTTGCTCCTTTTTTGTTTTCATACATTTGATGTTCCTTATTATTGTAATTTCATGTTCTGAACTAAAGGATTAAGAGTATATTTTGAGTGCTAAATCAACAGTCGTCTTAATGCTCATATACAGCCAAACCTTTCTTTCCCAGCATATAGTATAGATTTAATACTTTGAATAAATGTCCATATAAACATAACCTATCATGTAGACAGGCTAATAAACATTCCCATATAACACTTGATTTCACTTATTCTATTTATTGTCCAATAATCGCCTTCGATAATATTTGGTAGGCATAAAAAGAGCAACTATATGCTACAAAAACTACTAAAATTGCTAAGTTTAGCCTGCGGGGAAATGTACTTTTACTTATTAGAGGGAAATATCAAGACTTGATCAAACGCAACAAACTTTTTGTTAAAACTTATATTTGTTAATGTAGGAACCAAACAGGACTCATTATACTGCTTTCCCACTAAAATGCAATCAAAATAATAATTATTTAAATACCTCTCCACTTTGAATTACTCTTAACTAAAATTATTTTCATGTATTGCACATTCTTGGGTATATATGTAAGTAGATAATCAAAGTTCAAAGTTGACTAACTATAATACATTTTATCAAATCCCATCTAGATTGGCGTAACCATAAAATCTTTAATGTGTATAGGTGTATAGGTGATAGTCATAGGTTGACCCATCACTGGAAAGTATTCTGGACCTAACATTTCGTTGCAGCAACCGTCTAGTCAAACAAAAGAAAACGAAGTCGAATGCAGTGCTACAAACGAAAATCCTTACACTCGAACAATATATCTGTATAATCTTATCGCTATTTTCAACGTTAGATCTAACTGCAACGTAATTGGAACGTTTGTAATACGTTTTCGGAGGAGAGTTATTCTGAATAGAAAAGCAATTTATAAAACCATTGTTGTACGATTAGTGGTATAAGATCTTGAAGGCAATTGAAAATCTTTTCAGCAAATCTTGGAGCACTTTTAACCGACTGTAGAAGAATGTTTAAATGGTAATGGGGCATATATGAATGAAGAACATTTCAAGAGCCATGTTATTATTCTATCAGATTAAATTAGTTTAGCCCAACAGTTTGGGAATCTTTTGGTGAAGTGTAATATTCATATGTGCAAACACTTTCTTGTCCAAATTAAAATGGTTATTTAAATAATATTTCACGATATGTTTCATTATCAAATATATTCATTGAAATTCAACGATGTTTAAATATACTGAATTATAAATATATTTTATGACACAACATTACTTTGCTTTTCAGTTAGGCATGGGATTGTTCATTTATATGTCTGACATATTTGATATTCTATAAGGTTTTTAAATATCGATTTCGCCGGTCAACTTTGACTCGCAAATTTTCCAAAAAGTCATCAATACAATTACACTTATTCTTAAAGCTATAAATCTAACAGTCTCTCTTTCATCATACTTATGTAGAGCTAAAAGAAGACGAAAATGATCTATAATGTGGTACGAACTTTCGCAGTGATTTTCAGCTGTGAAAATAGATTAGAAACACTTGAAATCTGTCAGCTAAGGCCGACACCAGAGGCTAACCAAGTGATGAATGGACAGGACCGCCAGAAAAAAAAACGGTGAAATATGGGTTATTTTTACATACATATATTATATGCGGCTTAGATTATTTTAAAGTTATCTTTGTTCCTTATCGCTATGCTGTGCGTTAAACCTTGGTTATGCTAAACCTTTCTGACACACTTACTCAAATATTATTTTGAATTGCACATAAAAAGCTATCGATAGATAAACCGCGATGTTCACTTTCTAATAAAAAACTCAAAAATCGTTCGCATTGAAATATGTAAGAAATTATTTTAGTTATCAAGTAAAGTCATAATTCTTTTTCGGCATCATTAAATGGAAAATGACCATTTTTCAAAATGAATCGCACTATTCAACCGAAACTGTAGATATAAAAGATAGAACAAATTTCGCAACTAATCAATTAAAACATTCAGGCACAAGGAGCTCTACCGATACTTCAAGGGAAGCTAGGGTTTTGTTTCACATTCATGTTTAGAGTATTAAACGACAGGCTATTAAATGAATGAAAAATGTAGAAACGTCACGACAAATTGCAGAAAGATGAAATATGTTCAAGCACATGGTGCGCTTTAATTGAATTTTACCGTAAATATCATGTGTCACAGAAATGAAAAGAATAAAAAATGAGAAATTCAAAATGGAAATCGGTTATAAAATGTTCAAATGGAACTTAATGTTAAGAGAATGAGATGATTAGAAGTTCAAAGAAAAAATCGAAAAGCAGGAACATCTTTGGAACAAAAAAAATCGGTTCGAATGAAACAATGAAATGGTGTAATTTCCCACCGCCATATCACAACCAAGCGATTCTTACCGTTGATTTCCCCAACATTTATAACGACATACTTGGCTGTATCATAAAGTAATGTATTGCTAAGTCAGAACTACACAATATCTTGGAAACCAAGTAGAGCTCTACATCAAACTTGTTGGATTCAGTAAAGAAATTCTACTGAGCAGCGACTTCTCCCGGTTTCCACGCCGAATACAATCAAATCAAATCCCAGCCTTTAGTACCATCTAGCAACTCAAGTTTTTAAATTATTGCTTGTTTGCTTTATTTTAGTGTGTTTTAACTTGAATCGAATATCAATCCATCAAACTCTTTAGCACGGTCATCCGTCTTCTTGGCCAGGACCGATACCCGTGGTGGCGTATCATTAACTTTTTATTTTCATATTTCTTATTCCAGCTGAGATTGACCTTTTTCTTGTAAAGCAGAATAGATTGCGGTTTCAATATAATTTTCATATGCGCTAAATAGGTGGTTGCTTTGTTCAATAAATTAAACGCTTTCCTTGCAGGAGGTTAACGGAAGGTTTGAATTCACTTACAGATATGTAAAGAATAATGTTGGTCTTGACCTATGTAAGATGCTAGATATGCAATTAGACGTAGATTCACTCGCGTTTTCACACGGCATTCGGGTTAGAAAATCGATATTACTGCATCATTTACTACCATGACAATAATTATTTCATATTGTATTTAAAACTAAATATTCCGCCCTGAATGTCATGTCAGCGTTTTAGATATACTCTCGATGCATGAGCGTTTAATGAAACCGATCGGAAAGATTTTTATTCTGAAAACAAATTGGATCATCTACAATATAATTATTCACTCTCTTACCATGCTGTCAGTAGGGGTGAGTGGACCATCGAATCCACTGAGGTCTTTGCGTTCGGCGTCATACGGCGTGTCGTCAAGTCGCTCTTCTTTTGGGGCTTTTCGCTTTTCTCGAAGCTACAATAGATTTGGTCAGTTAACACACTATACCTATGAATATCATATATTTCACGTCAATCGTTTCATTATTTTCATAACAAGTAGATGAATATGTTACGACAAATAGAACGCTTAATAATACGGCTAAAACTCCATTTCTTTTTTTTAATCGAAGCATAATAATCAAATACGATTCATTATCAATTAAAACTGCTTATCAAAACCCGAAATCCTCACCTTTATAATAGCGATAGCGGCGATCAGACTAAGAACGAGCAGGCACGATACAACGGAAACGGCCACGATGATACTGACATTACTATCGCCACCACCTCCGCTTTCCTCGCTCTCTTCCGTTTGCGCACTTCCGGGTGGTGCGCCCGTATACACAACGCGACTATCGACAACGATGGTAAAACTACGCGTCATGTTTCGCGACGGTTCGCCATTATCGCGAGCGATGAGCCGCAGATCGAACTCGCGATAGTTGATTTCTTCGAAGTTGGAATCTGTGGTTATGGTACCCCACTGTGAAGAGATCCGGAAATTATGTAATGATGCACCGTTCGATTGTTGTAGTTCGTATGTGACATTAGCGTTTTGACCGATGTCGTTATCCGATGCTTGTACAGCAAAAATGGCCGTTCCATGTGGGACTTTGTTCGATATTGAGAAGCTGTGAGTTGTGCCGTTCGGAAATACGAAAGAAGGATCGTTGTCGTTGACGTCTGTAACGTCAACAACGACTTCTGCTGTATCGTAAAACGCCGAATATCCGGTGTCTGTAACACGCACTTCTAGCGTGTATCGATCTGTTACCTCGCGATCGAACGTCCGAGTAGATATAATATCACCCGTATCTGGATTAATCTCGAAAGGTAGTGAACCATCGGCGTTTGTAATACTGTATGTAAATTGATTGAACGGAAACCCATCGGAATCCATGGCTACGACTTGACCAATGAAACGCGCAGGTGCTTGTTCTTCTTCAAAAGGAAAAACAAACTGTGATTGGCTAAAAATGGGCGACTCATCATTGACGTCATTGATTTGCACTGTGACGTTTGCTGACGTAGACAATGCAGGTGTGCCATTATCAGTGACGTGTACCTCAAATCGCAGCACAGTTAACTGTTCGTAATCAAACTGCTCGTTTGCTGTGAGTACACCTGTCTCGCTATCCAGTGTCACGTGATTAAGGATTGCCGTAGACGGGATCGAATATGTCAAGCGTGCGTTGTCACCCTCATCACTATCGGTAGCATTTAGCTGCAATAAGACAGCTCCGATTTCGTTTCCTTCCGTTATGGTAATCTCAAAGTGTCGTCTAGGTAACACAGGGCTGTTATCATTTATATCGATTACATCGACGGTAAGCCGATGAAATGATTCTAAGCGCGGTATTCCGAGATCATGACATTCAATTAAAAGCGTATATTCCGTCTGCAGTTCTCGATCAAATACTGCATTTGTGTAAATATTATATTGATCCTGTGCGAACGATCGAAGCGAAAACCCGGGATGATCGAGAGAACATTCGGTTCTCCCATTATTTCCGGTCGTGTCACGATCGGAAACTAGCACGTGGGCGAGAAATGCATTCACTTCCGCTGATTCTTCGATACGCGCATGCTCAAATTGGGTGAACGTATTCACCGTGATTTCTGGAGGGTTATCATTTTTATCGATCACAAATATATTGAGATTCGTCACCGACGATTTTGGTTCGACACCCGAATCTCGAGCCTCTATTTCTAAATTATATGTGTTCTTCGTTTCATAATCCAAATCCTGATGCAAATACACATCACCCGTTGAATTATCGATACTGAACAAACCCTCAAACGAATCAAGAGACCCGGATGATATCGAATAGGTCACCTGACCATTCGCACCAATATCTAAATCCACAGCACGAATCGTCGTTATTAGCGAACCGGCTTCTTGATCTTCTTCGATATGCAGCGTATATGACGTATTTACAAAGACCGGAAAGTGATCATTTTCATCTTCGACGTTGACGTAAACAGTCAGTTCGCCCCTTCGCTGAGTGTCGGTGCTGTCATATGCCGCTATGCGTAACGTGTATTCGCTGACGCGTTCGCGATCGAGCGAGGAGCGAAGAACGAGACGCAGGCCGCGTAGACTTCCGGTTGAGCCGAGGAATTCGAGATCGAACTCAGGACTGTTCGTGATCAGGCTGTACCTGTTGATGTTGAAATTATATTAAACATTAGTAATTAAAGTTTGTATTGGAGTATTATCACACTTATTTGAGTGATCTCATAAACCAAGACAAATAAATTAAATTAGAATTATATATGGACCAACGTGAAAATACACATCTTCGAGCACTTTTAATTTAAGGTTAACATCTATATTGGGATTTGGATGAAACGGGGTATGTGGATCAAGATAAAATATGAATTACCAAAATATAAGGCATATTTATCTTATAAATGGTATATAAATAGTTAATATATAAATAAATGGTTTACACTGTCGTGTTCAGAAATATAAGATTCACTGAAAAACCAATTCCTAAATTATAACATTTTCCTAAATCATACAATTTGAAATCTTAGCTTATGCCTTTCTTGTAGGAATATTTCACAATTTTGAGGCATATTTTATTCAGCCTGGCAACTTCAAAGCCATTCTGAAGAAGTCGAAACTTATTTCGAAATTAATTGCCTGTGTTAATTAAGAAACCTGAAGTTTACACCCTTAGAATAGAAATCTTAAATAATAAGTGATCTTGGAAGAAAAAGGGTCCTTAAATGTGAGTAATTTTTCAATGAATTTCCGTATGCACTTTAAGTTGGTTGATTCACTTTTAAAAAGTCCTTCATGAACTATGAAATTATTGAGAAAAATAACCAACTTGAAAAGAATATTCATATGGATTAAATTATCACGTTAAGTAAGTGTATACTGTTCATATGCATATATCTACATTGCCTTGATATTAGCGAAGTACTATTGAAACTACAATGATGCCTTTTCAAAATTTGCGAAGCATTTTGATGCTTTGAATTGCAGTGTGACATGTTTACTTTCGTCAAATGATTTCAAAGCACCCTCTTGTTTACACTTAATTAAATAATAAAGTATGTAATGTTTTAACAAAACGAATAAACCTAGAATTAAAGGTCATAATATCGCTAAATGATGGGAAATTGTGGTAAAAGAAACCCTAACAACTGCTTATGCGGACCGCCAATTTTTAAAAATGGTATACTATTACACAGGGAAGTTTAGGGATCAAACCGCAATTATTTTATCAATAGGGTTTAATTTACTTAAAAGTGTTACTTTTTTATGAGTTACATTTTTAACTTTGTAATATGCTGAGAAAAGTCATGTGCGTTCATTATTGGTCTAGGATGTAAAAAATGTTTTGTGATAGGAATCGTTGGACAAATAATTGTTCTATTCGGTCTTGAGGCATGGGGTAGCATGTTTAATTTTTCGTTAATTTTGGCCCAGTATAACAATTATTAGGAATATTGGTTTATAATTTCGATTGGAGTTTACAGTCTGCAATATTAATACACATTGAGGAGGATATGAAAATCCAATTAAGTAAAATTCCGCATCAACACAAGTATTCATCTACTGAGAAAATTCGTATGTTTAAATCAATATATCACACGCATATAATGTGCCATAATATCTTATCTTTTTTCTATATCACGAATTATTCAATATATAATATTAATGATATTTGACACCTTTCAACGCCATTGATTGGACTATCCAGGTCACGTGCTAACGGCAGGTTCCTTCCGGTTCCGATAGGTGCCCCCTCTGGAAAGGACAAGGTCATCTCGAGAGGGTCGAAATATGGAATGAAGTCATTGACATCCAGGATCTCGACCTTGACTGTGAATACCTGAAAACCCGAAAATGTTAATCATCTTTAAATCATATCACAAAATGCAATTATGTATTCTTATGGATGGACAAATACAGGACATTCCATTCAATTAACGTACCATTCTTAATAAGTCTTTAGTGCCCTGGCCCGTATTAAACTAGAATATGTGTTTGTGTGCATTTAACATTCGTGGGTCAACTTGGATCAGTAAATGACATACAAATTAATTGTTCATATAATAAAAAAGAAGAAAGGAAACTTTTAAAAAATCGAGTTAGCCATATACCATGGGTATTTTTCGATATCGATATGGCGAACATCATGATAACATATTTATACACAGAAATATTCAACCCTTCTATGCCATCAGGTTACCATCGCCTGCGTTTGACCTTAAATTAGCCGCGTGACATACTCTGTATTGCCATTTGCAAAACTGATAAATATTTCTTCAGATATTGATGACCTAATGCATTATCATGTTCTTCATACTCATTGCACAATGCGTACAGTGATTCGACCGCTCATGTAATCTAGCAAAGCCAGAGTTATGTCTGATCCCTATAGATCTATTGCATTTTTCATTCTATTGAAATCAATAGAATTAGGATAATGACTTACTAAGTAGTATTCATGTGTTGTTATGTAGTCTGGATTAGGGCAAGTAAACAGCACTGCAATTTAGTTGGTATTAAAGGAATGTGAAATAATCGGGATATTTGTGGCACGAATATACACGTTATACATGTATATGAATTATACCAGATGTCTCGCATATACGTGTACGTCTTTTCTGTCTGTTGTCACAGGAAAATAAGAAATATATGATATTGACTATACATTTAAGATACATCTGTATATTGATGATATAATGCTTAGTAGCAAATCTGATCCAACCGATCCTTATGCTTAATTGAGTTCAATTATTGATAAGATCTCATACAGATTATGAACCTTGCAACAACTACGTAACAGTATTACCTTGTTGTACATTTATATGTTAGGGATGATTTTCTCACGTCGTGAACAAGGTTATTGGTGACGTCAGATTTCGATTGCATTTTATCAAAAATAATCAATTCGTTAATAGTTTTAGTTAAACATGCGAAAATGTGATATGACGCCTCTGAAACAGCATAAAAAACCAAAGCCCCCAGTCGGCAATATAATCTAGGCTTTGTTAAAAGGCGCGAATATCCTTAAATTGCTTAATAAACCACACAATAATGAGCAAATACAGTGACATATTTTAAATGAGATATGTTTTCATGTTTCTTTCATTCGAAATGTGTTATAATAACGTCTACACCTGTTACATTTTCTGTGCAACCATTTTAACCTATGTTGACTTTCTAGCTTAGAACCTGATATTTCACATATTTTCAGACAATTATTGTTTGATTAACTCGGGAAAAGAAAGTAGGACTTGTTCATTCACCTCTGAATGTGAGTAAATTGGTTTGAGGATATTTCCTTACAAGAAATCAACATCTGTACTTGTTCACATAGTCCCCTATTCTTATTCTTTTAATCTAAGTGATGCGTCAAAACAAAAATCTTCGAAATGATTCTAAGAGCTCTGTGCATGTTTGATCTGATAACATGGCTATTTTCATTGATATCTCAATAATATAAATTAGTTTATTAATTTAAGTTTAGTCCGACGTCTATTCGCTTGCAATATCAACAGGATAGTATTCATTTTATATATTATGCCATTTAAGCAGGCAGACGATGAATGGCTGAGTAATTTTCACAATCTTGTTAATTGTCTATTATAATTTGAAGAACATATGTAAGTATATGAATAAATATCAAATTCAATTTCTAACACTTCATATCTGAATGAAATATACCATATGAATTTATGTGAATAAAAATGAAAATTGAATCAGGCTAACTCACCTCGAATCTCGGCGCTATAGTCGACACTTGAATATAAATAAAACACAGCTCCAGTGATGGACAGTGCTCCTCCCTATCAATCGCCACCGCTGTCTCCATATTTCCTGTATCCGGATCTATATAAAAAAGAGACGCGTCCTGATCCGGACTGGGCGCTAGAGCGAATCGCAGCTCGCGACGTTGTGACGCATCGAAAAGGTTGCGAATGTATTCGCTCGCTTTTACGCTACCGAAGAAAATGTCAGCTACTTGTTCGGTGACTTGGAAATGAATCACACTGTCTGGATCTTGTGCGTATGTGGTGCACATTAGCGCATGCGCAAAAATTGTATATATCACGTGTATCCGGATATCCAAATGAGGCTTCATTTTGAATGTATATTGCAAACGTTCAAGTCAATTATAAACTTGAAATTTGAATATGGTGTATCAATATGACATCATACCAATGTTATTCTGTTTCGTAAAGTTCCTGTTATCGGTTTAATTTGGAATCTTCAATTAGATCCGCTTCTGGTGATCACATGCATCTAAAGTATAAACAAATCGTTAATACAAACACGAAGCATACCCTGAACTGTTTCATAACGGAATAAGACTCAAATTCTAAATAAATCTATATTCCACAATAACTAGAAAACAGCTAAAGACATATTGGAAAGCGTTATAAAAAAAAACATTCTCTCGTTGCATGATTGCTGGTTTTTTATTTAACTTTTAATATATTAGAAGGAAAACCTACATTTTTCCGAAGATAGCATTCTAAATGAATAGTGATATCCGTTTATTTATTGGTATTCCTTATTATAATTTATTTTACTTATTTGTTCCATAATTACTTTCATATTTAAGCGCTAATATTTTTTTTAAATTTCTAAGCGTTTCTCTATGACAAACTCAACAATGTTCTAACATTACAGTGTCTTGTTAAACATTAGGGGGTGTTTTATTACAAAAGTTCCCCTAAAACACCGACCCATTCTTTCCTGCTCCCTGATTGGCTAATGTTTCCGTTCGCTCTTAGCTTAAGCAGTTTATACAGAAACCCCATCAGCAATGTACGTGGTATGATATCTGACGTTGACGTGGTATAACAACGAAATTCGTGTAGTTTTTGCGAAGTTTTCGACGTCGCATTTTGAATTTGACTTTGACAGTTATATTGATGTTACATCTCATTCGAACAAGATGACAATAACGAAGCATGGATTCTGCAAAACATGGTGTTTATAAATTCAACAACGTTTCAACAACATTAGACTGTCACTGACTGCCAAAATTGCAAGAAATCAAAGGAAACTGTCTTGTACTTATCGGCCCTACAGTTGTAATAAGGCAAGTATATGCCAATATAGAATTGCCTTTTCTTATTGATGAATAGTGGTTCAAGCAATGAATTGGAAAACATGCGAAACGATAACACTCAAATGTGAAGAGTCGGGACCCCCAAAGCTTTTAGGGAAATATAACCTGATTGATATATTTTATATTGAAAACATTAGGACAAATTTTGAGAAAATATATTCCAAAATTACTATAAGCGCAGTCCAAATAACTACATTGATTCAAAATTATAAAATCTTTTTTTTTGTTGCAACACGTTGGCTGTTGAAAGTTTAATGTGTTTAAATCCTACTCATGTACTGATTTTTTTCATGACATTTTTTGTGGTTGTATATAATTTTTCGCACGATGATCCACCCATTATCGAGGTCAAAATTCTATTATTTTTTTTCAATAAAATGCATAAGGTGGACATTGTAAACTTTTATATACATTTATCGAGCAAAATTATAAAATACTTGCTTGCTTGCTATTATATATTGTTTATGTATTTTTTTCGGAGATAGATCTAACTAAACTAAAACTTATGTGTCGTTAAAATCCATGTTTTAGCAACTATATGTAACAATTATGTCTATTTAGATAAGATTTATAACTTCATATACTCCACAGACCATACAAATATGATGCTTTCCTAAAGCGATAAAAATAGAGCTAAACAAAAAAGGCCCCTTGCCCCGGGGCGTACATTATTATTGGAGTGTAACACAAATATGACCCATACACACTGGATGGATTATGTTCAAATGGTTATTTACGAGAAATTCTTAATGTTAGTTGAGATTTGTTTTCTCAGAAAATATTACTGTTACATTCTAATTGACTTCCATTTTCAATCATTTATGGTCCATTTTGATGTATGCATAAAATATGTTAAACACACTATATAGGCATATTAATAGAATCTAGCTTATTTCTAATTTATTCTTATTCATCCTATTTATGAGTATGAGTTTTCTCATGGTTATTATCTGCAATACCTTGCAAAAACTAATCAACTATTGAATTTTTCTTTTGATGGTATTTTAAACATTGATTTTTATACCTAATTTAACGAATATATGAAAATGACCTCAAATCGTTCTAACGGAATTTTCCGATACCCTTCTCACCCAATAATTCAAAATAAAACGCTTCTTTGTTATTTAAAGATATACGTATAATTACATTAGAAAAATGCCTTCCAAGTTTCAATTTGAGCAGCCTTATATGAATTAAAACCATTACTGATAAAACGAGATTGTAAATCTGAGCCCACATACGTTTGTGTTTCGTTTTTTTTTTGTAAAATGTGTAGACTCATTGGATCATAATTTCGCTTATGGCATCTATCTCCAAACGTATGGTATTGTAATAAAACTATGCGACTTAAACAGCGAGTCCCCTCAGATTAATAAACATGACCATTTAAAAAGATGTTGTTTCTGATGACAAAAAAATGGGTTTATTACAATTTTCGGCGACGTTGCTCTTTCAAGTACGGAACGCAATTTAAGTATAAATCTAAATTTTCCGTCGATGTAAATGTTAAGCGTACGATCAGTAAAAGCTTCACTGTACACCAAAAAGCATAGCCTCAACATGTGGACGTTGGGCAAGAATCTAAGACCAAAAGAGCATTTAAAACATGTTAAATCGACACCACTCACCCTAGGGTTACACTCGAGCCCCCCTACCCTACGTAGGGCAGGGTGTCTGTAGGGTAGGGTGTGTAGGGTAGGGTGTTTCAGAAATATTTTAAGACCCTACCCTACACGAAACACACCCTACCCTACACGAAAGGCACCCTACCCTACATTTTAATACCCTACCCTACATATTTCCACCCTACCCTACATATTGAGCTACTTTTGTCTAGAGCTCTGTCTAGAATTCTATTGCTCGGAAAAATTATTTTCTAGACTATATTGGTTGGGAATCATCAACATATTGTTTTGCATATTTTTATTTGATTCAGGAAACATATGTCTAGAAAACGCCAGCGTTCAAAGTGGGGCCATCGTTGTAGCATGGTTTTTGAAATATTACACCACTTGGATGGAGAGTTCCGAAGGGGTAAATATGTTCCAAAATAATCTCCAATGGGTAGAGTCTATTCTGCAAAAATCCGGATCCTTCTATCTGATCCCGATCTGTCAGCCACGGGTCCCCCTCGACCAAAACACCCTACCCTACACACATTTTCAAATTGTCACAAACTTCTTGAAAGGCAGTATATGATGATGAAAATGCTGATACTTACTCAGAAAAATATACTGAATCGAAATATATATAACTTTAATAAAGCCAAATTGCAACAATTCTTTTAAAAAATAAATTCACAAAACTTCAACAAATGAATGTAGGGTAGGGTGTCTTGGTGTAGGCTAGGGTGTTTTGGTGTAGGGTAGGGTGCTAATTGATATGTATTGTTTACATGTTTCATGCCTCCTTCAAATCAATTATATATTATATACACACCTTGATAATTATGTTTCTGATATGTATGTTCAACATACTAAAGATATGTACAAAAAATATCATTATATACGTTGTTCGGTTATTCGGTGGATGGTTCCGAAAGGTGTTTCGAATGATATATTACCTTGTGTAGGGTAGGGTGTTTTGGTGTAGGGTAGGGTGTTTTGGTGTAGGGTAGGGTGTTTTGGTGTAGGGTAGGGTGCCTCAAGTTATTTATTTGTTTACATGTTCGTGACCTCTTACAACAAGTAAAATACTATGGATAACCAATGATATCTATGTTTTTGATAAGTATGAACAAAATACTAAATATATCAATAAAAAATATCATTATATAAGTTGTTAAATCATTTAATGTATGGTCTGGAAAGGTGTTTCGAATGATAATTTAACATTGTGTAGGGTAGGGTGTTTTCATGTAGGGTAGGGTGTTTTGGCGTAGGGTAGGGTGTTTTGGTGTAGGGTAGGGTGTCAATGTATGTTGTTTTATTCACATGTTCATGTCTCTGAAATCAATGAATTTCTATAGAAAACCAGTCATATTTATGTTTTTGATAAGTTTATACAACACCATAAATATACCAATAAAAATTATCATTATATAATGTGCTAAGAAGTTCAGTTAATGATCTAGAAGGGGGCTATTATGATAAAGTTATATTGTTTGTATGTAATATGTCAGCACTGGAATTCCAAAGTACTTGTGAATATCTCCAGATATATTTTTTTCTTATTAACTATTGTAGATGTACATTTTAAATCAAGAAGCATAAATGGCATAACTCAATCCGTGACTTTGAAAAAAAA
>LQRL01099142.1:5894-15986 GCA_001703475.1 Hydroides elegans
CAATGCATGCGGCAAGCAAAACATGTAGCATATGTTAGCAAAACCCGTGACGTCATATAGAGCTACACTGTATCGATGCCAGAGAATATGAAAACCGTTGGTCCGTCGGTCCGGGACCGACAAATATTCGGCCGGTCCGACAAACTTTTTAACTTATCGGTCCGGCTGACCGACAAAAAAAATGCCGATTATTTTAAAATTATTTTATGCAACATATCGGACTTGTCGGTCCGGCGGACTGACAAAATTTTGATGGTTTTCACATTCTCTGCGATGTGATTTTACAGTTGATAATATAATGATTTATCATAAACCCTTTGGTTTCCAAAACCGAATGCAAAATTATTCTTAATGCGAATCGGATGCATTCACAGTCATGAATCTAGCTGGGGCAGTGGGACGATTGTTAAATAATTGATTTATGTCCTGTATAGGTGATAGATGCTCATAGCGCACATGATAGTATGATATTTTATCACGGGGCGATGTTTGTCTAGTACATTCATATCTTTAGCTATGCTTTGACAGTCTCAATGTTTACTACATTTTCAACTTAAATGTGATGAAATAAGATTATAACAATTATATATGACACTTATTCTGTGTATTTCTGATACAATCTAATATAAAGTAAAACGCATGAGTTCTCGTGGATAAAAATGTCAAGTACATCGTATTGTTTAGAAGAGTGCCTTTGAATAACATTTAAGGATTTTTCTAACGGCAAAAATTAACGTTATATTTATATGTCAGTGTACTTTTAGGTGTGTACATGAGTGTCAAATGTCTTGACAACACTGCTCACTTGGTTTGAATAAATAAATGAGACAAAACCTAAGTGAGATAAAGTACAAAGAACTAATGAAATGACTTTAGTGGTATAAAAAAATGGATATCAAACTAAAATCGTATACGAATAACAAATCTTAAATTTGGCATATCTCTTTTGATAAAACATGGCAACTGCATTGGATTATTTGAAAGAATGTCCAGTTTGTCAAGAAGATTTCACGGATCCAAAAATATTGCCTTGCGATCATTCATTTTGTCAGGATTGCTTAGACCAAATCAAAAAGGGAAACTCAATCAAATGCCCTGTGTGTAATGTGGTTCTTAATGTTACAAAGGTAAAGCGCGATTTTCGATTGATGCAGTTTCTGGATGCTCCAAAGGAAGAAATACAGGCAAAAAATACTCCAAACCAAGGTATTGTGCAACGTAACTCTATTTTTCACAATAATGTTTTAGTTATACTCATTTAAATCATAGAACATTGAACAACCACCAATTTATAGGCGGATGCTTCATATTTT
Organism: Hydroides elegans; assembly: GCA_001703475.1. NCBI lineage: Eukaryota > Metazoa > Annelida > Polychaeta > Sabellida > Serpulidae > Hydroides > Hydroides elegans. Next base: position 7,208 of record LQRL01099142.1, read on the forward strand.
GGCATATGGTTTTACAGAAATATGTGGAACAGTTCCCAAATTTGTTTAGTTTCTATCACTTCTAAAGTTATATCGATCTCTCATCACAAACCTAGATATCAACAAAAAAGACATACAGAAAATAAAAAACAATTAAATAAGAGAATAATGGGTGATATCGCCTCGCCAACACCGCTCTTTCGGCACCCCAGGTTTAAGATAGTTTTATTAAAAGGGGAATTTTCTTGAATTCTTGTAGTTTAAGGGTCTAAAACTATCTAATGTAATGAACATGCGTGAAATTCATATCTTTGCTATCTTTTAAATCACACTAGCCGTCCTGTGTATACACTTTGAATGTTTGTTATTTCCTTAAACCCAGTTTTGTTAAAAACATTATTAAACGTAATGATATAACTTCAAAAACAATAAAGTAATGTATTTAGTTTCTTTTAAACTTATAATTTATCAAAAACTTAAAGGGATGTTTAACGCTTTTAAAACCATTTGATTTAAAATATCTATAAATCTATAAATTCTATAAAGTACTCCATCTAAATACTATGCACACCAAGTGTTCCAAAGCCGACATTAGATACAATCTATCATCAATCTAGCAAGGAGTTTTAATGTGCGATTACATGCAAATATTCCCATAAATACGAAAACAGCGACAATATATGAAATAAAATATGATATTAAACCATCAAAGATTATTAAAATTGAAAGATTTTAAATTGATAGTATATTCAAAGAATATTTTACATATAAAATCATTTAATGTCAAATTATTAAAATTTATTAACGCTGTACGTGGAAAAGGTTACAGAATAAGGTGACGCATAAATTTAAGGGGGTGGGGTAGCATACGCGATGCTATATAATTCTCACTAATTCTTACTCCCTTAACATCTTGTATTAGTTTTCCTACGTCTATCGATAGGATATATAATTTTGATTTGAAATCATTTATATGTGGGTTATGAAATATTAACCAGATGTCAAAACCTAAAGCATGCTTCTAATTTGTCAGAAATCAAATGTCAGCAGAATCTAATGATAACATGTCCGAAAAACGGTTAATTGTGATTTGATTGTCATGTTATTTCAAATAATTCATATTTCACAATTATTCATGTTTTACAACTAAATATATCGAAAATTGATCTAGTTGTACTCTTTGATACAATCGTTCTATATTGCTACATAGGGGTCTCAGCATATTATGTTTAGTGTATTTCATTCTAAAAATTTCACCAATTTAATTTTGTATATAGATAACTGCGAAGCATTGAATATAACATGACTTACCAATCACAAAAAACCTCTTGACTGGTTGACGGGAAAATGGGGCATGGAATACCCTAAATCTCAAAGCTTTACCCATATATGCAGATTGTGAATGGTCCTTATAACGCCTTTAAACATGTCGAAATACGTTTTAAAAGTCAGGGAACAATATATATTGTACTCATTTGCCGTATAAAGAAGATTCTTAATTCATAATATTGTTCCAAAAACTTTGATACGCCTGATTCTGATAGTCGAAATATTTTGGCGACCAATTGCTCGGTCACTATACTATATATTCAGCTATTTTTGTTATTGAATAGTTGAATGGTTGATGTAAGAATGGACAAGGGGGTAACGAGAATAAACCTTAACATAAAACGTACAACTATTACCCAACACAAGAGTGACCTGATTTTGATACAATGGTCTAATAAATATGTTTTCTTTGTGTCTTCCTTGCCATTAGATGACAGACAGTGAGTTAGAACAAAGTAAATTAGAGGCACTGGAAATATCTCAGCGGTTAAGAAAACAAGCACTGGATATCAAAGAATGCTTCAATTCGATCGATGCCAAAATAATCAGTTTCATTCAAGATAAAAGGGCTAAACTCCAAAAGAAACTTATAGAATTTCAATCCCGGTTTCGGGAAATCAAATCAGACTGTGACAACTTTAACGATATGCTTTTTCAAAACTCAAGTCGATTATTGGTTGAAGGGGAAGCAATTTTGAAGAAAATGCAAAGTATCCAAACTACAACTTTCGATTTTGAACCAGAGAAAGTGATCATCGCAATAGCAAAAGGAGACTCATGGAATCCTACCGACGTCGTAACACTTAATTTCAAGGAGGAATCAAAAGCACAACAATCTAACACATCCGCTGTGTCTTTACCGGCAGCTTTACCAACAGTTTATCCGGCCTTGCTAACACATACCTTACTAAAGAAGCCGTGGTAGAACTGCGGGGTGTCCCGGACATATTACGTGCTATTGGGAATCAATTATGGCCATGTCAACACTGGGGTATTGAAATATTTGACAAGACCCTAAAATGAATCAAGGTACTGTGCAATGGGGAATGGGGACAGGTGTTTGACGTGACCATGATGCCAAATGTTGGAATTGTTATTGCTTGCTTAAAAGGGTTATTCTATATAAACGATTCAAATGACACGGTTAATCTAATCGAATCTGGTTGTTTTGTAAGTGTTGATACATACAAAGATACACTATACGCTTATTATACCGATGATGATGTGATACAAACATACTCATCCAAAGGGTCATGTCCACCGGAAATATACAATGATTGTAGGCAAAGAAATATAGCTTCAATAATAGTCAATGGCGAAAACATTGTTGTAAGCGATTACGCACGGCTGGCGTTTGAGGTACTGAGCTTGACAGGGGAAACGCTACACACATACAAGTATTACCCGAGAAATAAGGATAATTTTCCCCGGTACCAAAGACTTTATCAAGCGGATATGGACGGTGCCCTGCTTATAATGGAAGAAGGCAGTAATCAGCTGCTGCTGCTTGATATGAGTCAAAACTGGAACGTTGTCGACATTGATCATGAAATGTCTGTTATAAACGGCACTATGTATGTGAACAATGTCTTATATGTTCAGGGCTGCAAAGACAATAAACCTAAACTTTGCAAATACACAGCTAAATAGACCATCTATCTGATTATCCTAAGCATACATTAAAACTTTTATTTATGTGATATGTTTGGAACAAGTATACATTAAAACTTTTATTTATGTGATATGTTTGGAACAAGTCTAAAATATAAAACTAATTCACCATTAGTATCATAAATCGAATTAATTTTCATCCACTTTTTCAGTGATTGAAAACATGAAGTTATGAAATTATTACAAATTAACGTGTTCAATAGTGTGATTGCAATATGTAACGATAACATATTATGGCCGGATATATCTTTAAGGGGTTTGATAATACCTATTTATGCTAAATGGAAATACAAGGTGCTTATTATTTGAATCCAAAGTTATCAAGATTGTGCAACGATGAGCGTCCAGAGCAAGAATATAATTATATGCAGTAATGCTACGCATGTTATTAAAGTGTTGAGCTTGACATGGGAGACACTCCAAACATATTTTCATTACCCGACAAATGGGAATGACAAGTACCAACGACTATGACAGAAGGATTCGAAAAGGAGCCATACTTATAGCTAAAGAACTCAGTGTTCAGTTGTTTAAAGGGCGCAGTGCATGTGGGCAATACCTTATATGTACAGGGTTACGAAGGCAAAGACTGTTATCCAAATATTTTTAATTTGCTTCTATGATTAATAGTTCATTTAAATATATGGTGCAATACAGACACGTTTGAATTAATCGATCTTGATTTTTTAAATTTCTTAATGACGTTTGATAGAATTGTATTATAATGTTCAGTCCAGTTATGCATTCTGCATTAAATAAAAGATATCTTAAAACTAAACGCGCATCAACTTATTCATATCATAAAATCATTCATCCAATTTAGTTTTGCGAATATTACTTGCTTTACGCTTGATTCCATATTAGTATTGGTTAGTTTAATAGTTATCCTATACATTATTTAGAGTTATACATATTATACGCGTTGAGAATATATTTGATCTTTTAAAATGCAGCTGTGGGATCACTATAGCTAAGTTTACACTTGCAAACAGTCGCCTATCATACTAGCACGTGTAGGTTGATTAAATTTAATGTGTGATGTCATGGTGATCGGAGAGATATTGTTGGTACTAAGCTTTTCATAGGCTGGAGGAAATATGGAAATGGGTTAACGGTACACAGTCGAATGTATGCCAAATGTGTGCTTATAATTATTTATGTGGGCTTTGTTGAATAACCAACGCAAGTTTTAATGAAATACTGATATTCGGTTTATCAATGTTTAATCGCGAGAATGATCTTAAACAACGTTCGCATTATTGCAAAATATATATGTTTTTCTACACAATAAATTACTATCATTAGAAAAAGTTTGATGATATTTCATCATGCAATTATTATGTACATATTTAAGACACAAAAGATAATAGATAGTATATACAATTTTGAGTGATTTATCCCTGTAACCTTGTTTGTGAATTTTATTGTGTCTCTAACCAGTCGCGATTTTGTCCACGCACTGCTCTATCAAGATGACATAAATGGTAAAGGTGGTAAGTGATAATACACATATAATAATACAATTCTATGTAAATAAAACATTCGCAATAGCTTTATTAATCATTTCAATATTTGAACACAAATTCATTCTTTGTGCATCATTAGGGATCAGCATCACACAAACTATTGCACTTTGATGGAAAATAAAATATAAGGTCAGCTTGCAAAATTTATCAAAAGCATATTTCGAAATATTAATATTACATTTGAATGAATTACATTACATTCAAAGGTATAACATTCGCATGTAGTAAACATAGTTGGGCCTTAATGGGATTAAGAAATAATACACAGATAATACACCCAATTCTATGTAAATAAAACATGCAATTTGCAATCGCGTTATTAATCATTTCAATAATCAAACACAAGTCCATTTGTATGTATTATCAGAGATAAGTATCACGCCAAATATTGCACTTTATCAGAAAAATCAAATATAAGGTCAGCTTGCAAAATTCATCAAAAACATATGTCGAAACATATTAATATTACATTTGAATGAATTACATATACATTCGAAAGTGTAACATTTTGCATGTAGTATAGATTGTTGGGTCAAAATGAGATTAAATGAGAACAAGGTTCACCTATTATTCAAACGCGATGCATGTTTTAAGCAAAGCATCTATCAGGTGTCAGCAAAATTCGTGACGTCTTGCAGGTCTACGTTTTTGCAGCCTAGAAAAGAATATTGCTGCAATTTTACAATTTAATTATACTGCAATCATACACCAGGCAAGTCCTACATTTGACTAATATGCACTCATTTCAGGAATCAAGGTTTAATAGTGGGACGCCACTTATATCACACTTTTCCTGTACTGTTTATCAGTCTAATACTGCACTTGAGTGATAGCAAAGCATATGATATGACGGGGCGTTGTATGTCAAGTACCCTAATGCGATCATTTTTCATAGTCACAATTTTAACTGCTTTTGTAACTTAAACGGGATAAAATAGAATAATAACAATTATTGGTTAAATCACAAATTCTATGTATAAATGGATCAAGTTTCAATTATAAAGTCACAGGCATCAATTTATGAGGATAAAAATGGCAAGGAATGTCCAGTTTGTATTGGTCACATCAAGAAAGGCAAAACAATCAAATGTCCTATTTGCAATGCCCTTCACAGTGTCAAAAGAGTGAGGCGTGATTTCCGACTAATGCAATTCCTAGATGCTCTTAAAGAAGAAAAACAGGCGGAAAGAAAAACGACACAAGGTATTCAGGATTATATGTCATATTTCTTATCTTAAAGTGAAATTTACTCATTGGTATATACACGTGAAAAAAAGTTCACTCCTAAATTAAAATTTTGTGTCATTTCATGTATGACTCGTCTTTAAAAAATATTTATGATCAGTTTGTGTATAGATGAGTATCAACATTGGACTTCTCAATGAAAAAAAAACTGTATTGAGTTAATATGGGACCGTTTCTCTAACACTATATCGACGTAAGACAAATATTGCTAGCATTTATTATTTTTAATTGAAATATATGATTACTTTTTATTATTATTTTTAGAGGGGTTATTAGCGCCGTTATATTGATATTAAACATACATGTATATTAGATTTTATTGCAACCTCAAAGAACGTACACCAACCCTTCCTGTGGTATTTCAGCATTGTATTTTACATATGTAAATCACGAGGAAAGCCAACTGAATACATAAGCATGCTTATATGTATTTTTTGTTTCGAAGTGAAGACCAATGGACGTTTCCCTGGTCCTTCTTGTTGTTAAACACTTGGTCCATTTTAGATGAAAGTCTATATGATTAATTAATTTCAAATCAAAAACGGCATCAACGTTTATTTAATTGCTATTTTATCCTTGGTTTTGTTTTGCCCTCAGTCAACAAACAACGGTGCGAAGGATGCTTGTCAGAAATAGCTTCCCATTGGTGTCAAACATGTGAGCAATGGTTCTGCAAAGGATGCCAGAAGATACATTCAAGAGTCGCTAGCACCAAGAGCCACGTTTCGGAACCTGTTTCCAAGAAGATTGAAGATGTGAAAGTGAAATATGAAAACGAAATCAAAGTCATTCGAAGAGTGTCTGATGATAGCCATAAAACAATGGAAGAAATCGAAGAAAAACTCTGCGAATTAGAAAGGAACAAATTGGAGGCATTAGAATTGTCCAAAAAATTGAGACAGAAATCAATCATGGATATCAAAACATATTTTGATTCAATAGACGCGAAAATTATCGCTTTTATTACGGATGAAAAAGACAAATTAGAGAAAAAGGGGAAAGAAGTTCAATCTGAGTTTCGGGAACTTCAATCAGAATGTGAACATTTAAACGATATGTTACTGAAAAAGTCAAGTCTTTTATTGACTGAAGGGAAGACAATTTTGGAAAAAGCACAGAACCTCGGACATTCAAACACATGCCTCAACATAAACTGGGAGAAAGTTGACATTGAAGTGTTGTAATGAGCCTCGTGGGATCCTACCACATCCGCAACACTTAATTTCAAATCAGAGGTAGATTCAATTGCAACCCGATGTCCAGTTTCCGTGGCTTTGCCTGACACTTTATCTGGACTCAATGTGCTGAAATTCTCACAAACAAACAACGTAGGTGTGGAACTGAAAGCTGTGTCTACGACTACGCATGCTTTACGTTACATTCAAAATCAGCTATGGTCATGCCAATACCAAACCATTGAAGTATTTGACTTGAATCTTAAGCGCATTAAATTGCTGAACAATAAGGAATGGGAATTTGTGCATGATGTAATAGAATTTCCAAATATAGGCATTATCTTAGCTTGTTCTGAGGGCCTTTTTCACGTCGACAACTCAGCCAATACCATACATGAGATTGATTCAGGGGAATTCTCAAGTGTGGATGTCTACAAACGCATATTGTTTGCCTTCGAGTATGGATCAAATATGATACGAACCTACACATATGGAGACACATGGATAACCAGAAGATTCATAGACTGTAGTAAAATCATAAATGGTTATGGTTTTGTCACAATAAGCGTAATGAACGATACCATCACTCTTTGCAGTAATCACCAGCACATGATCGCCATATTGAACTTTATGGGAGAGATCTTACAACAAATCAATCATTATAAAGCCAAAGGCGTTCATAAATTCAGCCATCCTCAAATATGCCAATCGAACAGTGAAGGATCACATCTTATAGCCGATCAGGGTAGCAAGCGACTTCTGCTAGTTGAAGAGGGAAGCTGGAGCATTGTTGATATTGACTTGAAAGAGGGGCAGTGTTTGTAGACGAAACCTTATATGTACACGGCCATGAGTTATTCAAGGGAAAACTGTACAAATATACAGCAAAGTAGACAGTCATGCTCATTTAAGTCAGTTAACATGCCAATAGGGATAAATCATAAACCTGTTTGATTTATCGGTTTAGAAGAAAATAGGACTTCAGTTTCTACATCAGTGTATGTCAGTTTAAATGCTCGTAAAATATATACGGCTTACAATCAAACATGGTGTATTTTCGTACAGTTATGATAAAATAAAAGTGACTCGTGCAATTAAGATTAATTCAATAGACACACATATTATTAGACAGTTTGCGCAAAAATGTGTTTTCGGGATCACACTTTTGGTAATCGACATTAGATAGTTAAATTTTCTTGATAGTGTTATGTGCCCAATGTTCATAGTGATTGCTCAAAAGCGTTATACACAAACTCCAAACATAGTTTTATCGAACTGAAGCAATATATAAATATATTTGCTTAGCTTTAAAATTTCATGATTTCATAGATATTGCTTCTGTGTTTCATTGAACGAACTTTGAAAAAAAACTTAGTTGAAAACTGACATGGGTTGCAAAAACCTATGCCTAGGGTGTGTTTGCACAGATCAAACAAACCATCAAACCAGACTTCAAACTACTTTGCCAATTGGCGTTTTATTCGAATTATCTGTTTATTACGTAACAATAAGCTTAGAATGATTCAATTGTGTTTGGCATAATGAGCGGGATATATATTTTATCACGTTTTACTATATACCGAATACAAATTTATGTGAGACGTATGATACGATGGATCGACAAAAACATCGATGGTGATGGACACGAAAAACATTGAAAAATAAAGATACCCTAATAAGATTACAGTTAAATCTTGCTTATTATGTATTTGTACATACAACAAACTATAGAGTGGACTTGTGTTTGATCAGGTCGAAACCACTTTTTCTCATCCACTATTTACATACCGTAAGTTCTCAAAATAAATCATCCACTATTTACATATCGTATATGCTTGAAAATTGCCCATCGGT
>LQRL01099162.1:3089-15005 GCA_001703475.1 Hydroides elegans
GGCATTAAAACGGAATAAATCCCACCCATATTATATCGCTGGCCCACCTTCACTTTGTCTGATATGAACTGCTCATATTTCTTTCAGTATCAAATATGCAAGAGGAAATTGGATAGCAAATACGAGGCTCTTCAAATTCTGACACGAGATCTCGATCAATGTCGGCAGCAGCGTGATCAATTCAAACTTATGGCTGAGCAGGTACAGGCGAGGTACCAGGCACTCAAGCGACAACTTGCGGGTGTAGTAAGTATTTACGAAAAAGGTTGTTCATTGAGTTGGAACACTTCATAAATTTTGCCAGCATAAACGACCAGTAAAGAAAAGTAAACTTAAGATTACTAAACCGAGAAATATTGAGCTTATCGGTTTAGCGTTTGTTCTTTAAATCACAATAATCTACATATACCTTCACAATAAAAAGAATAAGGGCGCGAATTAATTGTTGTACCAATTAAAATGTAAAGTGTTTATCTTCGATTTTCTTAAATACATATGACTGATATGATGTTTTGTAATAAATGGACTTATACTTTCGCTCTTTTCATTAGGGATCGCGCAGTGTGTCCTCAAACGAAGGAAGTGAATTCGCGTACATGAAGTCTCAGAACATGCCCCAGTTGCTAAACGACATGAGAGAATATAATAAAACACTGCAATTTGAACGTGATGATTTTGCTCAAAAACTACTAGATGCGCAAGGAGATATTAAGGTATGGGTTTCGTCTGTTGGCTATATTAATGTATATAGACAATTTGGAATGCTATATAAATACTTAAGATTCTAACAGCAACATGATACAACGGACAGAAACTTTTGGCAAATCCTCAAGCAATAAGCATGCGTGCTCTTTAGTGCACATTCTTTAGATATAGAAACATCATGGACATGTATGAAATATAACATGCCACTGATATTTAGGCGATTCTTCAAATGTGTTGTCCATGCACCTTTTGATCGATTATGCCATTAATTTTCGCTTAGATTTTGAGGCAGCAAATCGCTCGCCAACGACTCGGCACCGTCGACGAGGGAATGACAACTCGTCACTTTCCCGCGCACGAGCGTCAACAACTTGTGACACAACTGGAGGCAGCCCATGACCGGGTAAGTATTTTTGTTTGAATTAACTGTCTTAAAATCATATATAGGCTCATATAATGTTAATCGAAGGCAAAGCCTACACAAAAGATCAGCGGAACAATTTTTCATGTTTACCTCGGCAGCTAGTGTCACAACGAGAGGCGGCCCATTACCGGGTAAGTTTAATGTGAAAAAGATAATCGTGGGTTGTATATAAATATAGCCGCTTATCATGGGTCATATAATGTCGATTGAGGGCAAAGCCAATGTAGGGAATAAACTGAAAACTATTTAACCTGTATTTAAGATTTAAAAAAAAAATCAAACAAATTAAAAATGATTTATTGACACGTCTCTATGATGTTTATGGAATTGTTTGATGAATTCAAACTTTCTAAAACCCAAATAGAAATCAACTCATTTTATATTTATAGATCCAGCAACTAGAGCGAGACATCCAGCAGTGTTTGGATGAGAAGGAAGACCAAGAAAGTGAGCGCGATGGCTTCAAAAGCAAATACGAAAGCCTTAATACACAACTGAATAAGTTGCTTCAGGGTGACTCATCCTCAAATGCGGTACTTGATATTGACGCCATGCTAAATGAAAACCGGTGAGTTGGGAGAATGAAAACTAGTCATAAATATGAAAAATTGCATGAGCTAGTCGGTGTAAGGAATTTTTTTAAAGATATTTTATGAAAACCTGTCAATGAAGCAATGTAATTGGATATTTTGTTTTATCTACAACCGGGTAAAGTGAGCCAAAAATAATGAAGAAATAGCTTCAGATATAAGATGAATCCAGCCATCCATAAGTCATACCAAATGAAACATTTTATGAACCAAGCAAATTCAATTGAGAATATATTTTTTCCCAGGTTTATCTTTTATCTTATGTGTTTTTTACAGATACCTCCAAGAACGACTTTCTCAAATGAAGGAAGAAATGGATATTGCACAAGCAACTACACTGAAATATAAGGTATAGCTACATAACATAATTCAACTGGCGTGTTTTTAAGTATTCATAAGAATGCGTAATCATGTGTTATAGCTAACTGATCCAAACTTATAAATGTAGATATATAAAGAGCATATTTTATTTATACTAAACCTGAATAAAAAAATGTTCATAATTCTGATATTCCACCTATTAATGAAATATAACTAGTAAGGTTCATTCGTGAACTTCAGTTACATAGATCCTATCGCTTTAAAATGATTGATTTTAATGGTTAATATTAATAGCAATCTTTATTTGTCTACAGACCATACTTGATAAACGAAAACAAAAGGGCATTTTGAAGATTGGTCAATCAAGAACTGGTGGATTGGTCATAAGCCAGAAACAAGGTAATTTAACCTTTATATTTAGTTTGATATTCAATGCTTTAGATGGTTTCAGAATACATTCCGGTAAAAAATAGAAACAAGAAAGTTTATATTACTGTTCCTAGTTAAGTGCGAATGTGTTTTGAGAAGGGGTTCTGGCTCATTGTTAATAAACATGAATTATATTCCTGTGAACTTGATATTATTGAGCTACTACTACTACATGGGCAACTGGTACTAAGCCTCATACGCCTTTTTTCGAATTTATCGCTACCCTTACTTTCAATTTAGTTACGGGTTGTACAGGAGTGCCCAACGGTAAAGATGCGTCCTTCGGTTTCGTTTAGATTTGGCTGTGATGTATTCGCATTGTATTTCATGATGTTTTCAGTAAAGGAACTACTTCACGCCCAAGTGGCTTGCACGCCCCAAATGGTAGCCGATCTTCAAGTGGATCTTTAATGAGGCCTCTGTCCTTATATAGAATGAAAATAAAACGTTGTATTATTTTTTTCTGTTATTCAACTAAAAAATGATTTTAATGAATTTATTAATCAATATCTAATTACAGTAAAGGAGCTACTACATGCTCAAGTGGCCTGCACGCCCCAAATGGTTGCCGATCTTCAAGCGGTCGCCGCTGCTCTGCTCGACACTGTTAGCGACAAGAATGTGGCACTGGCACATCAAAGGAAAACTAACAAGTAGGGTATTCATGTTTATAATGATTTTATGTTGTAAAATTTTGGAACCGGACATTGTTATAGGCCAGATATCTCTCAAAGCCGTGCTTTTAAATGTCCGTTATGTTCCTATTCATTGACAAGAGCTACAAGAATGGGACATTGGCTCATCAAAGGAAAACTAACAAGTAGGATAAACATATTTATTCATATTAGAAAAAGTATAAACCTTGGAGCCGGACATCGTTATTGACAGTGTTCGCGCTTAACGCTGGCCCGCTGGCCCGGGGCCAGTAATTTTTCGGCCGGGCCAGTATGAAATCTTGAAATAATTTCAACAATCTAGGGATGGGTCGGGCCCAAATTTTCGGCCCCGGGGCCCCGTGACTCGAACCCCGCCCCGTCGCGGGGCCCCGTCGATACCCTGTCTTTTAATGTAACATCGAGCCTTGACATAAACAATATTTTAAATAATAAGATTTCTTTGCAAGAATTGTGAATTCATTGAAAACACAGTTATCCCAGATCTCTTTGCAAGAATTGTGAATTCATTGAAAACACAGTTATCCCAGATCAATGCATAGATGTATAAATAGGGTCTAATGTGATTAATATATATATTTGTTTAGTATTTGCATGAGTTTGATTAATTTAAGTATTCTTTGTGAAGTTAAATGTAAAGGTAATTAAGGACGACGGGGCCCCGGGGTCAAATTTCGCCCCGGGGCTGAACTTTCATCGACGGGGCCCCGGGGTTTCGGGGCCCCGACCCATCCCTACAACAATCCCTTATTCTTTTTCGATTCCTCAATTCTTGTCAGGAAATTTTCGCTCGCGCCTCTGGCGCTCGCATCTTGAATCCTCCAAATTGATTTTATTTATTTGTGTAGTAACAGTCAATCAAAAATCGGTGTTGGTTTGTTTTTCACGATGGTCTATTCAACTAGTTCAAATGCATTGCTTTATGATTTGATCTTATGATATTGAAGCTGTCCGGATATGCTGTGGTAGTTGGGTAGTTATGTGCTAAAATTATCGTTAGCCACATACTTGACCGACGTCATGGCTGTATGAATGTCGTTTTATATGGTTGTAGGCCTTAGGATGCGGTTTAAAGCAAAACATGAATAATTGAAATAGGTCTCAATAATGTCTCAATAAATTTTGCTCGCGCCTTCGGCCCTCGCATCTTTTTTTTTCAAAAATTAACTATCGCTTGTAAATTTAACTTGTACTGCGCTCGTGAATTTTAGATGATAGTTGGGTAACTGCGAACGTAAAAATTAAGGTTATATCGAAACTTTTATATTTTCGAGGTCGGGCCAGTAAGTTTTCGGACGGGCCAGTAAATTTTTAAGGTTACTGGCCCGGAGGGCCAGTGTAATTTTTGGCTTAAGCGCGAACCCTGGTTATAGACCAGATATCTCTCAAAGACGTCCTTTTAGAGGTCCGTTATTTTCATTGACAAGAGCGACAAGAATGTGGCACTGGCACATTAAAAGAAAACTAACAAGTAGGGCATAGATGCAATGTATGCTTATTCAGGGCGTGCATACATTAACGAATAAAGGGATATCAAGGAAAATCTTATTTTTTTTACGAATTTACAATTTTGAAAAAGTTACTTAAAATTTATATTATTTCTATGGGTGCCCTAAAATGTTTTCAGAAAAAGAAAACTATATAAAAAGCATAAATGCAAATAAAACAAGCAGAAAAATAAAACTATTTGAAGCAAATATATTATATACAAATATAAACAAAACAATTTATATAAACAAAAATTGATCTGGCCATAAGTAAAATTACTTTTTTTTTCATTCTTGCACTCAACTTATCCATTGTCAAAAAGGGTCCTAGGCCGACGGGTTTCCGAGTTGGAAGAAAAGATGCGTAGCGTTGAGACGCAGGGTTCACCAACTACAGTCGCTGGTCTACAGCGTCTGAAACTAGAATGCGAAGACTAATATATGATTAAGCCTTTCCCACATTAAACATTGAACCCATTCATGTTATAGGGTCCTGGGCCGGCGTGTTTCTGAGTTAGAAGAAAAGATGCGTAGCGTTGAGACCCAAGGATCACCGACAACGATCGCCGGCCTTCAGCGTCTGAAACTAGAATGCGAGGCCATTAAACATCTATTGCCCAGTGCGGCGTCATCGGCACAAGAGGAAAAAGAGTGTGAAGATGATGGGGTCACGAAAAGTCAACGTCAATCGATATCTGTGAGTTGCTCCATATTTGACAAAAAATTATGATAGAAATAAAAAATGTTTGCATCATATCATTATATCGGTATTTATCTTCTAAATCATGTAAATTTGACTAAACTTGAAACTTTTTCAGGGAAATAAAAGTGTTCATTGACAATCTATCATCAATTCTTTACCACAGCATATATTTTCTTGAAAAATGCTAATTTTCGAATGAAGAATTTTTTTTCGTGACAAGGCAATGATATTTCCATATTATATAATTGAAGGATGAGGAATTTACGGAGACTATGCAGTCAATTAGTGCCAAAGACACGCACAAGGACGGCGGTCCAGCTTCCCATTCCTTGTTGGCAGATCTAGACTTACTGCCAACAAGGGACGGTGCCAATTTGCCAATGCACACAGGTAACTTATAATCAACGCTTTCCTTTCGTCTGTACGTACAAAGTTTAAGAATCTGTGTCTATTGGTGATTGTTTTTTTCTGTATATGACTGGTTTAATGTATAAGCATGTTAAATATGCTTTACACGTTTTTGCTTTGCGTTACCATAGACACATCACCATATAACAACAAATAGAACCCTTGCCATTGAGCAAAACCACGAAGTCTAGTTTCTTAATTAACTAAACCAACATGAAATCGTTCTTTCATAATCACTTTACTCAAAATACTATTAATATATTTTATAATTTCAATAGGTGAAGACCATGTGACCAATAACATGGCGTTATCAGGGGGCGATAATATGGCTCGCATGAGTTTAGCTCTCAGTGCCGCACTTGGTCTTGACTCCTCAAATAAGCAAGTGGATGATGATGACGCTTCTTCCGGTGCGAATTCTATATCCGGTGCGAATTCTATTTCCGGTGCGAATTCTATTTCCGGTGATGACGATGACGAGGATTATAATGAACTGGATCATACAGCCAGTCAACTACAAGGTCTAATGGAAGAAATGACACTAAAAGTGAAGAGCCGGTCACGATCTGAAACAGGGGGAGATGGGGAGGTGGATGTTCAGGCGGGTGGGGGTGGGGCAGGTGAAGGAGTGAGGAAACAACTGTCAACGGATTCATGTCCTTTGTTGTCGCAAAATGAAAAGAATAACAGCTCGAGTGGTGGTTTGGCACGGCATTGTCCACCAGAGACTAACCTTGGTGTATAGGGTATATTGAATTATTTTTTTTATGAAGCAAAAGTTTGTTTCTTTCGTTGCCAAGTGTTAATTATCTTGTCTATATAATGGGTTTAAATTGAATCGGGATATTTGAAATCGTGTAGCCGGTAGTTTCATTGCTGATTGTGAAATCAAGAATAAGCTTAGTATAATGTTTAACAAATGAAGCAAAATAAATTATATATATCTATCAAGACTGTAGTAAATTGCATTAAATGAGGAATTGCAAGATTAATGTGACTGTGGAACCAATTTAATAAATGTTTTACACCATCATGAACATGTAGTTTAAGATGATATTCCGGTGTATACAAAATTGTTTTGATTGACTATTTGAATTGAATCAAATGTTGTAGGTCTATAAAATGTAATGTCAGTTAATAACGGAGTAGAAATATTTGTATCATTTGATGTAGTAGGAAAACTGAGTTTACAACCACGTTATACATCTAAGTAGATTAGTTTTATAGATAATATATATGTAACAAATCTTGAAAATTAATTAAACGAATTTGATGTCCATAAGCTGTATATTAAACCTTGTTTCTAAAACAACGAATACTAAGTTAAGGCAGATCTGTGAGTTGTTTGATGGAAGTTTTATTGGATGGATGCATTAATAATATTATAGGAGTAGCTTTAGCTTATACATGTATAATGAATTAATAATTTATCTTTTAACTGGGGCGAGATCTTCTTTGACATTCTCAAGGTGTGACGTCCCTACAGATCTGTGAAGGTTTCTTACATTAATATGACGTTTTCAGGTTATCAAAATGGCTATCGGCTCTCGGGACTGTACAAAATAATTGCCGAGGCCAAAGATCTTTCTTTTTTTCTTGCAATCTATGCATAACACATAATTATGCATGGTATATATTTTGAATAAGGTAACAGTAGTCTAAGCATTGATAATGTTTGGCACTGAGTTAAGAAGCTTTAAATGGATATATTGGCGCCGATATAGTTTTGTTGTGTCAAATATTATTTTCCTTAGATTATGTTTAAGCATTGGATTTCGTTATGTTCAGAGTGGTAATTATTATATTTGAGTTTCTTACCATGAGTGTATATACGACTATTTCACATTTGATTGAATGAATGCTATCAACATTCCGCAAGCTCTTCCAAACATGTTGTCGCTCAGATTTGAGAGTGTTGCAATGTTTGACAGTGGCATCTCATCCATTATACATGAGAAATACCATGCAATTAACAACCGTTGTAGTCATATCATATGGCTTACATTGTAAATTCTATAAATTAAACAATTTTTTTTTCTAAACACATCACTAGATTGCAGCATACATTTCTTTATATATGTGTAGCAATGAAAAAAAAAAACCGACTTTTATGTTGAATTCCAAATCAGGTTATGTGCAAAGCTAGTCATTTATTGCTCAAATTTATATATATTTATTTTCTAGGAATGCGGGGGTAGTTTGTGTATTTGAACATGCATTTACATTCATATGCTATGAGAGAGCGCATTCCTATGTTATGATAGGTTTTGAACAGATTCTACTTTTATATTTGGTTTTTGATTGCGTTGGTTTGTGTTCGTTTGATTTATTTAGATCTAATGTTTACTTTAGTGTGTTATTTTTGCTAAGTTATTATTTTGTAATATTTCTCTGGGAGATGTGTTTGTTAAAAAGTATTGATGTGATATTAAACAGTGTTAAATAATTAATATAACTTAGCACAAATTGTTTTTATTAAACTAAAAGTAATGCATTCCTTTACTTTCAATGTATAATGTTATGTCGAGATAAAATCGTAGATGAATAAAAACAATCAAAACACTATTAAACACAAGCTTTTATTGTTGAATACTGATTTCATACATTAACACATATAATATTTTTTCCTATATATATATATTTCATAGAGATTACTTTATCAAATAAAGACCACTTCTTACAACGATTTACCAGAGAATAATGACAATATCAGATGAAAGATAAAAACTAGAGTCGCAGTGAGGCGTGATTTTCGGTGCAGACTATTCCATAAATTAATCAAAACTCCGTTTTTCGATATATTATATTTAAATTATTTTGATAAGAAGAATCGTAAAAGTGAGATTTTACATTTCATTTTACATTTTCATTTTTGAAATTTTGCCTCGGATGAGAATTCCATAATAAATCAATAAGTAAATATATAAGTCTTTGATATGAGAAATTATATGGATTTATTTATACTATGAACTAGTAATATTTCAAAGTAAGATTTTTCAAAAACACACAAAAGGCACAAGGTAATACGTAGTAAAACTAAAATACATGTAAACATAACACCTGGACGACATTTTATCACAGTTGATTAATTATAATTATGCAAATATAAAATAACTTCATCTAACTAATAATATCAACAATTGATCACCTCAGTATAATAATTTTTAATCAAATGTACAAAATAACAGTTCATTTTTTTTTTAACTCAAATTAATCAAATCAATTATTATATAAAGTATTTTTCCGTTTTCAATTTCCTTTTTAATGAAATGAGTAACTTATGGATTGTATGTTTCTAAGAATATTAATAATAGAAAAACGATGACAAACCATATTAATAAATATTTAAACCCCCTTAATATCAAGATAGTCGTGAATTGACATATAAATGCATCACTACGCAATTTAAATATGATTGATTTTTATATTGCGATAAACAGAGGTAGACTTCTCTAAAAATAGTTTACACAATAACGTGTTTATTCGGATAACATAAAAATTGAAATTAACCCTTTAACTTGGTTTTGAAATATTCAATTCAAAGGCATTGTAAATTATTCCGATAACCTAAGCATTGTTATGATTCAAATTGAAATAACATTAACACACTTTTAAGGCACAGCTTTTTCCAAGCTCATAAAAATTAAAAATACTTTTTTTTTGAAAGGCCACCATGCGGTTTATTTGGCACATAAATTCTTAAAAGATAACTTTTTGATAGAAAAAAATCCCTAAATCACAGTCATTAATATCACAACCAATTTAATTGCAGATAGATGAATTCACTAATACACAATATATTGTAGATAAGATCTTCTATATGTAATTGAAAATATACAGAATAATACAAAATCATAACAAGCAAATACTTTGATTGAATCACAGCAAATTAAATACATTTGTTTAAATCATACATTTTACAATACACATGCGGTAAAATAATGGATGGCCCCTAGCTTAAACGGCTTGAGGGATATTCAAATCACTTTTATTCGCTCTCAGTGTTACTGAATAATACACAGTAAAACCTCCTTAACACAATGCCGTTTGAATCGAGCCTACTTATGACAACCCAAATGTCATATTTACGCTAGAAATTGAAAGTGGAAAGTTCATTGTTAAACTCCCAAAATCAAGTAACTCTAAATTGAGTGTGACCACACCTTAAGCATTTCCGGTTAAACTTTATGGTACTTTGACTCAACAAGACATTCATCGCGTGATTCTTTGAGTTAATGAGGTTTTACTGTACGGTGATGCTACACCGATATTCGCGCTTATTCGAGCATTTATTCCACATTGCCTTTGAGCAAATTCGTGCTATGTGCAAAAGCCCACCAATTTGGATGAATAAGCAGCACTATAGATTGTAGTACAGCTCATAGATTAAAGTACAGACCATCGATTCTAATGCAACTCGTAGAATCTAGTCTAGCCCGTTTTAAACACCGGCTGGAATCTTGTGCTCCGGTCCAGTGATGCGTGGATAAATCGTTGGTTTTGTCATTCGCTCCATGAAGTCAGCAAACTTAATACTCTCGCGGTTTGCCTAAAAAAAAATAATAATCAATCAAGATTAAAATATTCGTACATATATGCGTGGTATAAGCTCTTTTTTGAGAATAAGATACCTGGTAAATTAAAATGGAAATGCGTAGGTGAAAACACGTATGGTCCATCATTGGACAGATAGGGGCAAGTGATCATCAGTGATGCTGAGACGGGAAAGGTCAATCAGGGAGAAGGGTCGGTAAAAAAACTTGGTGAAACTATTTGTCACGAGATGTACATATTATCTAGTGTGAGACAGGGACAGATTGAACGGTCTTACGGACAAGCCAAAACAGATGATATTCCCGTGTTTTGCCAAAGATAAATAGCATACCTGTGAAGCAGGAGTGCGAAGTGCAGCTGGAATCTCCTGCAACTGAACGAGTCCACGTTTGAAGAGGAATGAATCCATGTTATCCATCAGGTGCATGCCAGCCTGCAACCGAGTAAAAATATGTCACTTTAACACTAAGCTTCTCGATCACATAACTCCACGATGTGATTTTTTAAAAAAAAAGAAGACATTAGGGTGAATGGTTTGTCGGTTAAGTTTCGGTTAAGAATAATATTTATGAACACCGTAAAGATGATAGACAAATGCGCGGTTCACATCAGATTTTCTCTCTACAACACAATACTAGATTAACGGTTCATTACCGTTACATTTACTATAGCGTATATTATGTTCTATAATTGCATTAGCACACATTTATACAAAGTTTAGATTGAAAATATATGACAAATGTAAAGCAATTTTTCTGCTTGTGCACATCTCGAGCATGTCCGCTTTTAAAGTCATAATAAAGTGAACCAATACAAACCCATATACAAGACTAGAAGTAAACAAGTCCAAACCTATATCCCTCCGTTTCACGGGGGATAAAAATGACACCTGCGAACCATAGTCAGGGCAAACAGTCTTCTTCTTATTTATATGACAAAAATATATAAACGCAATGATTCATTGCAGAACCTGAATAAAGAATAATAAACCCGGACTTACCTCTTGTCTAGGCAGCCGTTCAACCGGATACATCTCCCGCTTGTGTACATCCGCAATATGCTTGCACTTGTACACAACAGGCCTCTCGTACTTTTCGGGATGCAACTTCCGGTCGATGACGTCAGCAGGCAGCTTGGGCATGCTCACTTTTGATCCAGCGGTCGTGGCGCTACCTGGTGTACAAATAGTTAAATAACAATTCATTTAATTAATGAGGCAATGTTTTAAAAAAAAAATGAACGAAATGTTCTGTAAGCAATCGCTCGAAAACAAGAAAGGGCATTGAATATGTCTAAATTCAAATTGAAATCTAAACATCTGTAACTTCCGGTCGATGACGTCAGCAGGAAACTTGGGCATGCTCACTTTTGATCCAGCGGTGGTGGCGCTACCTGGTGTACAAAACAGTGATATCTATAAGCCTGAATATTCGTTCAAGGGTGATGTTAAATGAAGGTTTGCGATCAAAGACAAAGGTAGTGTTTGAGGGCATGCTCACTTTAGATCCAGCGGTGGTGGCGCTACCTGTTGAACAATGGAATGATATCTCTAAGCCCGAAGATTTGTCTAAGGGTAGTTTTAAATGAAGAGGGGGGGGGGGGGGTTGGGGTTACGATCAAC
>LQRL01099162.1:15182-25291 GCA_001703475.1 Hydroides elegans
GTAAGAATAATTAAAATAACAGTTTTTTCTTTATTGTTTGATCTAAACTATCAATAGCATAACTGTTTATATGGTTAATAAAGTTAAGCTAAATTTATAGCTGAGCGAAATGTTCTGTAAGCAGGCAACTTGGGTATGCTCACTTCGTATCCAGTGAGAGTGGCGCTCCCTCGAGTACAAATGGTGAATAGTTATAGTAATAGTTTATTCATATCATATTATGGTTAAGCTTAAAAAAACTGAACGAAATGTTCTATTAGCGGTCGTTGGATAATAAGAAAAAAGACAATTTCGTCGTGTCCAATACACAAATTACATGATCTAGAGAAAACTTGAAGCAACTTAGCTCACGATATGAATCTTTATATTCAATTTTATTCACAATTTAAATTATTCCAATGAAATTTGAATGCCTTAAGATTGTTTCAAGTGTGATTTAAAAGGGAACGAAGATAGAGCGAATTACTGCATTTACGATCCCATCCCTTCCAAAACAAAAATGATCAACATAATCCCATATAGACAGCGTCCATGGCCTTTTAGAGCACAATCCAAAACCAAAAGGAAATCTTCAACTACGTTTCCAGTTTATGTCAAGAAATCGATTTACTACACTTCATACCTGTTTTACCCTTGGTTCCTTTAGCGTACAACGGCGACTTGTTGAAATCCTTTCGCTGAGCTGGGTTCTTGGGCATCATGGTGTATTCGTCATGTGGATAGTGGTCAGGCAGAAGTGGTTCGTATTCTTTGCCTGGGAGCTGGTGAATGGAAAAGTTGCATATATTTATATATCTTTGTTAAGTATCGATATATAAATTGGCATAAGCTTGAGAAAATAAGGCATGCAAAATGTATTCCTTGCCTGGGAGCTGATGAAAAGAAAAGGCACGAATGCTTATGCAAGTGCAAACGGCAATGCACTGTTGTTAAGAGAGATATTTTAATAAACTACTACTTGCGTGACTGGCTTTGCATAAGAAGTTTTTTGATGAAATATATTGATTGTGAAATTTGACATGAAACCATGTAGTTGGTTTATTTAACGTCACCACACAACCCTTTGAGTTCAGACATGGTGTGTCATAGAAGGCTACTAGCTTGTTAGCTATGATCAACGAGGTGCTCAAACTGTATCTCAGCTTATACACCTAAAACAAGCAACATATTTCATCGAAGAAAAATCACAAACTAAATCATCACTATACCTTAGTCGATTTGTTCCATGTGTCCGGATTATACCACAGGCTATCTTTATCTGAGATCGTCGGATGTTTGCTCTCAGTGGCGGACTTTGTTTTTGTCTTTGCACTCCTTGGAATTGGGTCGCCATATTCGTCCAGTTCCGGTGAGACGAACTGTAAACATTGAATACGTGGTTTTGAAGATGAATGGTGAAAATTCTATATATTGATAGACTAATTACGATACTTAAATTCTTAAACTCTTATGAGCATTATGATTAACGTAAAAATGTTTTATGGGTGGGCTTGTAATAGTTATCAAACTCTTAATATGTGAGTCAACTTGATTTGAAATTGAACGAAATTTTTGGTGAGCATACACAGGAAATCTGGAAAAGGCATTGTCATTGAACATTTTTTAAATTTAACCTTGTTCAATTGCATTATGTCGGATCCAGGACATTTCATTCGATTCGTCAAAACAAAAGATTACGGGTGATTGTTGAAAAACTAATGTGTTTCGGTGGATTGCCGTACTATAGTAGAACTCATGACCATTAAATGCACCACCATAAAAACGCGACCAGTTTTTGAACCACTTTTTATTCGTCATAGAAATATCACAACAAGTATATGTTTTTTACACAAAAATATAAGTTATGCCCATTTTTGATAAAACATGGCCATAATTTATGTTTTGGTGTAAATACATATACTTGTTGTGCTATTTCTATGACGAATAAAAAGTGGTTCAAAAACTGGTCGCGTTTTTTAGGGTGGTGCATATAATGGTCAGGAGGTCTAGTGTTTATATTTCATTTCCAAATGGGTACGGTACTGAAAGATAGAAAGGCTATCAAAATGTATATTTTCTTAGTTGATTAGGGACAGGTTGTCAATTAAAGCATCTTTTTAAGCGATGCTTGTGCTTGTCAAAGGTTAAAGCAGGGAGGGGGATGGACGAACAACTTACAGTGTCCCTACGAGCAGTGAAACCAGGTGGTGAGCCCGGCGCTTCCTCCTTGATCGGACTGGGCGCATTTTTGGCGGGTGGACGACGCATGCCGTTGGCTTTATAGGTGCTCTCTTTTTCAGGTTCTTTCTTGCCTTCTCCGTCACTTCCTTTCTTTTTCTGTAAGAAAAATAGAAGTAAGGAAATCTGGTTATTTTTTTTACACATCATATAGCGATTCCATTCTTCACTTTAAAATCTAATAAAGATTTTAAGCCAGTAGTGCACCAATTACACTTTATATCCGTATACGAAATTGCCTTCTGAACCCCATTCAATACGGCATCCTTTCATCCGATGACGATTAAAATCTTACAAATGTAGTAGTAGCGGAGGCGCTTGTGTAAGCTCGTATTTAACGACAATTATGTGCATATCTCAATGTAAGAATACACTTAATATACTTTGGTGACGCATGTTTTTCCTACCTACTTTGGTTATGCACTAACCTGTGGCGGGGGTGGCGTCTGTTTCTTTGGCTAGTGAAATGTACGAAAAACCGTAAAGTATATTGAATTTTGTGTAAATCACATAGCAAATGATAAGTTAAATACACTTAAAATATACATGTTTCTCCTACCTGAGGCGGGGGTGGTGGTGGCGTCTTTTCCTTGGGCTCGTGCTTGGGCAGACCGCGACTTGTGAGCCACTCGTTGAAAGCCTGGTCGCCGTAGAACGCTTGGTCCTGTTCGCGCTGGTCAGCTTTCTCCATATCCTCCAGAACCTGAGTAAAATAATCAAAATTTCTTAATTCATTTTAGGGAGAAACATAAATATAAAGTTGGTTCAATAACACATATTCAGCTTTTTCAGTATTTATTTATGCGTGGTCCTGTTTGCGCTGGTCGGCTTTCTCCATGTCATCAAGAACCTGTAACGAACGATGGAGACAATATTGGTTTGAAGCCAAAATTTCAAATAATTCATAAAGTTTTGTGCTTTGTGTTTTCCGTCAACGGCCAATGAGGTTTTAGCCGCAGGGCTTGGTTGTATTGTCGCCAGTCGGTTTTCCCCAAACCTAGATTTGAGAAAGATAATTTTATGTTCTATTTTTTTTTTGTAACAAACATATGGTTTTTAATATGTTATAATATGCGATAATACATACAGGGATGCATTTGGCCAGACAAAATCTTGCGCCCACGGGCGCACTCCTTTCCGAAAAGTGCGCCCGAGATTTTCTCAGTGCGCCCACTGATATATATCCAAAAGTTGGATCCATATATCAAGGCAAAATCCGATTTTAACTACCATAGTCAGGATGACCAGTCAGATTTTATTCCCTGTTTTGCCCCTGATTCTTTTCCATGAACCAAGATTGATAATGACATAGAAAGATCTGGTACTGGTATATAAAAACATAACTATTAGTATAGTTAGTCAATATTCGAGCGCCGAAGGCGCAAGAATTTTTTATGGATTTTTCTAAATATGCGAGCGCCGAAGGCGCGAGCGAACATTTTCAAGGAAATCGTAAAAAAAACTCACTTATAATTCAAAAACATTTTCAGGGAAATCAAACAAAAAATCATATATCCTTGATTTTTTCCCTTATTCGTAATGACATCACCTGATGTGTCCCTGATTTTCTCTAAAAAGGGCGAGATTCTCTGATTTTCCCGGATTTGAAAATTGATTGTGAACAGAGTGACCAGTCTCCAGACAGTTTAAAAATCCCTGATTTTTTCCCTGACTCTCCCTGATCCAAGACGATACTTTATATAAATGTCGCTATACGTCCTTTAAAAAGTAATTATGTATGTATTCGCCAAATATGATGTCATTTGAAGCACTATAGGTAATATAAATACCTCTTGGTAGTTGTGTGAAAATGCTTCGGCACAATTTTGAGAGGCGGAGTCCATTTCTTCAAAGGGCCGCCATTTTGTCAATATTCGGATTTGAGGGCTAAAATTTTGCATGACTTCATCATTTGATTCATATTTTACGTGATTTAAATTCTAACGAGATCGAAGAGGGTCACCTGGGAACTTTCCCAAAAACTGGGCGATATGGTATTGAATCTGCCTGTAACAAATAATAGCTACATGTATATTAAGTCAATATTCAAGAGCCGACGGCGCAAGCCAAAACGCCAAAGAAGTATTTATAGCATGCGAGCGCCGAAGGCGCGAGCGAAATTTTCTAGATAATTTTCTAGATAAATCCTAAAAACTAACAAATAAATACAATAACGAAATTCCCTGATTTTTTCCCTGATTCATAATGAAATTCCCTGTTTTTTCCCTGATTTTCTCCAAAAGGTCGATTTTCCCTTATTTTCCCTGATTTGAAAACGTGACTTTGAAATCCCCTGATTTTCCCTGACGCTGGCAAACCTCCAACGTGCACTTAAAAAAAAACTATTTGACCAAGTAAAAGAAAACGATATTTTCAAAAAATATAAAGAACATGTGAAAAGTCGGGCGCACCCATTTTCAAAAAGTGCGCCCGAAGGGAAAACAGTGCGCCATGACGGGCGCACTGTTTTCAGAAAAGTGCGCCCGTGGTAATTTTTCTGCGCCATTTGCCCAATGGCGCAGCCCAAATGCATCCCTGTACATATATACGAGCTGGTCAAAGAAAAACCCTGGTTAACAACTATAGCAAAAAAGGTGTCTCAGTGTTTGGCCATATATGCAGATAAGCAGATTTAGCGCCGGCCAAAAAAAAAACACTCTGTGAGGGTTTTAGAAAATCGCAAATAGAAAAGAGGAGGCCACAAACTAAATCTGCTTAAATTGATACAAAAAGAAAAAAAAAACTGAAAAGTGTATAAAAATACAGAGTGTAATGATACTCGCTCAGGATATAAATGAATGGAGAAAATATGTGAATGAATAAGTGAATGATTTGTGAACATAGTGAACCAAGTGAATATAGATACCACGAGTGATTTATGAATACTACGAGTGATACGTAGTGATAAGTGCATTTGGATAAGCTGTCTAGGCGGAAAATTCATATAATTGCTGCTACTGCTGGTTCTGATAAGAAATATGTTATTAGAAACCAATAAGGTGCAAGATACTGAGACTGGACTTCTCCATGTCCATCAGAACCTTGAACGTAAACAAATGAATAAGACTAAACTAGGTTATGTGTACAAACATAAAAAGTTATGTCAACTAGTGCTTTTTTTTAAGATACCGTGTTCAAATGACGTGTAACGGTTCGCTCGTAATCGCGCTGGTCCAATTTCTCCATGTCCTTTAGAATCTAGAACACACGAATGAAATGACGTTATTGGCTTGACCCAAAAAGGTCAAATAGCTAACCCTTTTTGTCAATTTATAATAAATGTACTTTATACTACCGGTATGTGTTTTCTATTAATGAGTTAGGTGGGAGCTGCGACGCTTGTTCATGTTGTTACTGGTCCGCCTTCGCCATATCCTCAAGAATTTTGAGTTAAAACATTGTTTCAAGCATTTTTATGAACATTTCGAAATATAAAATGACAAAGTTGTCAAAGTACAAGGGTAAAATCTTCTGCGCTAGCTTTTGCTTGAATTTGCTGCCGCAGGTCGGCCTCCTACATGTTCTCAATAATCAACAATGTAGAGCGCACCAATTTTATAAGATTAAACTATATGCTATAGCATATGTAGAAATAGATGCATTCTCGCCCTTATATTCGAGAAATATCGTGGTAGTGTAAAGTAATGCTAATATAACTTTATGTAACTATTTGAGCTTGATTTCTGACCTCAAGGTAAAATATGCCAAATCACGCAGGCAAAAGATCATTATTATATAAAACAACCTTAATATGGGGAATGAAAACGTGAGCAAATAATGTGAGCAATTAATAATAATAATTTAAGGGTCTCTATTGAGAACGACACTCCTACAGTATGGATTTCCATGACAAAATTGTGGACACTTGACTTATTACTGGATATATTTGAAAAATGATCAATTTGGAGGGATTGTGTTAGCTTTGCAGTCATTGATATATCCGACACCATAACAGAATCTACAGGAAACGTTACGAGTTGCTGTGTAAATATGTGTTCCCAGATCATGAAGTCAGCCTTTGATTTATATTAAAAGTCACATGAGGCAGGTCACATCGTCTACACAAGGCTAGACGCGTATCTTTTTTTGGGGTCAGGAGTCCGCCAAAAAGGCCCCAAATCCTAGATTAAAGTCCGAAATAATGTGTTTTAAAACTGACAATATTATTAGAACAAAAACGCATTACAAAACCTGACGGTAAATAATAATATGTGAATAATGGCTTTTATGTATTAAAAGGTTACTCATTTCAGAGCACAGGGCAAAACCCCGGCTCAGGTTTGAACCAAAAACCTTTAGTTTTTTTTTAGAAAGAAGCGCGCATATTTCATTTACGGTAGCTAAAGCTCTTTATAACAAATTTGGGTTAAGGATCCAATATTATTAACCAGAATAGGTCACACACTCTTAGATCACACCCCCTCCCCCACCAACCTTTACAAACAACCAAGCAAATCAATGCCGGAAGGAAATGATTCGAGTTAATTTGTCTTATATAATGGACAGTTAGGAATGCTTCGTTAAAGACCAATAGGCAACAATCGAATATTTTGAACAAATATGCACTCATTATGAAACATCATGCGCATTGCCATGTCTGATAGTTGAACATTGCTGATCGAATACTCCTTAAAGCTTATACATGTAAGCCACTGCATTATGGAATATTTTCGAGTTTGGATGGATCTAGGAACTGATGCAGTAGCTATTTGGAAGTTCGACTAACGGAAGCTTTTATTTTATTAAGTTAAGGTTTACTTGCTTGGCTTAATGAGCGGTTTCAGAAGAAAATAAGTTAAACGTATAATTATTCGTCTATTTTTCAATAATATAAATTTGAACATGTGACATGCAATATCAACTTCAATATTAGCAACAAAAATGTCGCATTAAAATTCCGAAGAATAAGAGCTCAATTTCATTTAAATCATACTGAATACTGCAAAAAGAAAGGAGAATAAAAACCAGCGATAGAATGAGTCAGGAAAAAGCAAAACAGTCTCTCTTAGAATTCAGCGATTTCGCCAGTAGTTCAACCTTGCATGGCCTTAACAAGGCATTTGAGTCAAATACCAACATTTTTCGACGTGCAGTTTGGATGATGCTTATATTATGCGCAATCGTAGTTTACATATTCTTTGTAGTAACCTCCATTATAAAATACTACCGTTTTGACACAAACACCAAGATAACTGAAACCACAGTGGACAAACTGGATTTTCCTGCCATTTCAATCTGCCATCAGAACAAATACTCTGAAACGCTAGTACAACATGATCCATTGCTACGTTACTGGATGGAATATTTCGAGCTACATCCCATTTTCAATATCACATCGGAAGAGCGAGGAAATGCAACGAATCAACTGCAACCACACCTCATGCACCAGGCTTTCACTACGCCACATCCCAATTTTCTGACTAAATGTAAATTTGACGGCGAGCCGTTTGAATGTACCGATTATTTTACGGTTGAAATCACGGAAGATAACAATTGCGCCACGCTTATGTCTGGACCGATAAGAGATCGCTTTGGAGCGTGGAAAACAAAGACCCCAGGCTTTTCATTCGGCTTAGGTACGAGTACATTTAATTTTGTCTTTATGCAATGTTGCTTCGTTTTGGAACGCAAGAATCTCTTTTTTTGTAGAAACTGCAAGAAGTATTTATAAGATTCCTTATTTAGATCAAATATCAATCAATTTATATAAAATGTGTCAACTTTTTTTATTTCATTCATTATTTGTACATTTATTTTGTTATATATCATTTTTGCAATCCTCTAAATACATGTAGTAATTTTTGTAGTTGTTTTCATATTTTATTTCACAGATGTATGGATCGACATCCAGGTCAGTGACCTCTTTGTGACGTCATCAAGCGGAAATGGGGTCAAGGTTGTAGTTCACGATCACAATGTCTATCCACGTATCAATGAACAGAGTTCCAGCATCCAACCGGGAACCGAGTCTTACATTGCGATCCATAAACGTAAAGTAAAGAATCTAAAGCCGCCTTATTCGAATGTGGATTGTGAGGCGAATGATACGTTTAAATCAGTGAATTTCGAAGAGCCAAAGCCCTACACGTACGAGGTTTGTATGATTGATTGCCATGTGAAGAACCTCTATGATAAATGCGGCTGTAATTTCATATTGGAGCCACCGTTCTGTACGCTTGCGGATTACTATTTCTGTTACCGACCCAATGTTAACCACTTCCTCAAATGTGACTGTCTGTACCCATGTAAACAGACCATTTACGATACCAAAATCACGTCTCTATCCCTGCCTACACCCATGGTTCTAGCTGAGAACCGATTTAGAAACGAAACATACACAACAACAGAAGATATTTTGAAGAACATGATCAATCTCAAGGTCTATTTCCCATCGCTGCAAGTGACCAAAGTCAACCAGGTTCCTGCTTACACGTTCGTTGAACTGATATCTAACTTTGGTGGTCAGCTAGGCTTGTTTCTAGGAGCCAGTCTATTAACTATGGGCGAATTTGTGGATTATTTATTGCGTCTTTGTTATTATAAATTAAAAGAAAGAAAGGCAAAGTCCAAGGTTGGAGGTTGGAAATCACCCGTTTAAAATCCCATGTCGATTAAAAGAAAATATATGTATTTCAATATACACGCCTACAAAACGTTACAAACAAATCCTTCCTAATTTGTTTACCTAAAGGCTAATAAGAACATAAGCACACTTGGGAAAACCAACAAATATGTAGACTCCAGCGGGGGTTGATTCCGCGTTTCTTTGCAATGAGAAAGTTTTTTTTACTATATTATTAACTTTTTAATAAAATCAAGGTAATGAAATTTTTGCACAAATAAATATATATCATTCAATGTTTTATTATCAATTATTCGAATTAAATAAATAAAATCTAATTATTCCGATGTTTATTTTTTTTAAGCTCTTCCCACTTTGTTAATTTGGCATCTAAAGTAAAGGAGATTCTATATTCTGTATTGATGAATTCTTGGATTGATAAACCTATTATAGTATTTTAGGTATACCATTATCATAATTAGCTATATGAACAACAAATATAGCTTCCAAAAAGCTAAATGTCACTGCATGTTTGATTGTCACTTTGATATCAGTTTCGGACCAAATCCAGTATTCTAACCTAGGTAACATAATCACACACACTCATCATATGCGAGAATGATGTAACAACTCTATTATAAACTCAAATATTTGGAAACAATAACTATACAAACACATAATTATTAGTGATGCCGCAATCAAGCTTGTAGAATCCTGTGTTTAACATCCGGTGTCAAGTCATTCAAACATAGGGTGATAATGTTGCCCATTTATTTGCTGTTGACAATGTAAAGGTATTCTATAGAAAGGCTTAGAATGGCCTACTTATATCGCTTCTCATCCTATAATGAGGTTAAAGGAGTTCATTAACTATATTGTAACAACATTTTTTGTTTATTTAAAATTACCATTTGCGTCAAATACTTTGATGAAGAAGTGATTGTACTGGAGGAAATATATCCGTTTTGAAAAGGTTTGATAACAATGCGTAAAATCTGTAATCGTGCCGTAAACCGATGCATTTAGGTGGTTTATAAAATCTTATTTATTGTACCTGTTGCATTTTGACTTTTTGCAGCTGAAGCATCTCTGTGGCGAGAAACTGTTTGCTCTGATGCCAGTTTTCTGTGGCCAAAATCCTGAAAATAGAAAAAACATAGGCATCAGAGATGCAAAGCCCCCAGCCTATGCAAAACATTCTTTATCACGAATATTTGTCGATTGAAAGAAGCAGGTCAAAAAATATCTTTCTTACAACGTCTTTCTTACAACATCTTTCTCACAACGTCTTTCTCACAACGTCTTTCTCACAACGTCTTTCTCACAACGT
>LQRL01099163.1:6922-22090 GCA_001703475.1 Hydroides elegans
ATTATTTAATGATCCGTTATTTAAAAGGATCCGTGCACGAGTGTACAAAATCTGAGATTGGAGCTTAAAAACATTCATTGTTTAATTGTTTTGTATCAGGAATGACAAGAAGCGCAAGGATGAGTGTTTTATACTGAGTTAATTTCTTGGTGTTATCCAAGCATTTGGCCTAGAGCTACACTTGTTGGCAATCTACTATTCAATCTATTGAAATGCTAAAAAATAGCAAAGTATTGGTGTCTATTTTCATGATTCTAAAATAGACAATGAAAACACATATGCAATACAGTAAGGTCAGATTGGTATGTTTAACTAGTTGTTCCTAATCAAGCTTCTGTATCCTCATCCTTGAATGCAGTTTAGAGTAAAAAGAATCAAATTGAAAGGTTTTGTATATGACTGGGACAGATTTTCTGATTGGATCATGAATATATATATTTTTTACAATATTATTGCGTGATCATTCACAAACCCATATATCCAACATGATGGAATGAAAAATCGCATTCTTGCCAAGAAACGCAAATAGTATAATCTTATATTTGATAAAAAACATATGCAATGCCAGGAAATTAATTTATTTTAAGTTGCAATTATTCACGAAAACATACTTATATGAATTATTTTCAGTTGTTTTCATATGTTTCGTATACTAATAAGAGTATTGAAAATTAATTATTCCTATTCATGTAACTGTTTTAAAGCATGTTTTTTACACGTTCATCGGCTTTATAAAAACATGCATTTATTGATAAGAAGCACACAGATGAAATGAATATGAAATATGTGGCAAACTTGTAATACATTAAAACGTCATAAAATAAACTTTAACAATATGTTACGGGTTAACATGATACACACAATTTTCAATTGAATAAAATGTGATTATTTTGTGAAATGTGTCATAGACGTGATATAACACTTCACTTCACATTAAAATAATAAACATTATAAGTTCACCGTGGCTTTGTCAAATATTTAAAAGTAGGCTGTAAGTTGTTGTTAAAAACAACTTTAAAAATATATAATACGAGAAATATATGAAACATGTATCATAGTCGTACGAATGATTACTACTTTATTACACGTAATATAATTAAATGGGTCAGGATCCATTTAATAGGTCGATTTTCACACTGTATATGAATCACAAACTCATAACATTATATAACCGACCAACTATTCGATAGAGTAACTAATACCAAAGTTATAAAACTTTTGAAGAGAAATAAAACCCATAAATTAAGATGAAATGTGCATGTAACGGTGCATTTATAGTTGCTTCTAGTTTGATAATCCAGCACTTAACGGAAAATAATATGCACTGATGAATAACTTGAACGCCCCAAATACATTTCTGCTTAGCCTACATAATGAACACATTATTATGTCTTGAATAGATATGATAATAAATCGTTATGCATTATGACAATCATTGTAATTTCATTTCAAATGCATTGCAATGCAAGAATAATGTATATATTTTAGTAATTACACTCAAATTTCATTTATCAAAGAACTTGTATAAACAAACGATGATGCAGTTGGTATATGGTCATTACCCCATTTGTGCAAGTGTATATATATAGAAAGTATTACTTTGAAGTATTGATATAACGCTATTGAACTAGATGCACATAATTAATGCAAATACGTTTATCTTTCGAATGATTTTATAAATAGTAGTTGTTTACATTTGATATGTTAATTTTTTTCAAACAACCCTACACAACTTCATCTATCAATTTAATTCGGACTTGAGCTGACTCATATTTGTAGCAAGCCATGACCTAATTTCATGAATAAGAGCAAGTATCAACTTTCTTTTTGAACAACACATGAACATGTCTGTATGGTCCGTGCAATTCAAAAGAGCTCATGTTTCATCATACCATAGTCTATCGCAACGTTCCCGTTCTAGTGACTGTTCTATTTCTCCATAAATTGCATCCGCCCATTCGAATCTGCACACAGGATATGGTTGCCGCTGTTTGTCTTTCAGAATATTAAATAACGCATTTTTCAAACGATAGGATGTGATATACTTTTCTATGTTTATGTTCGCTGTTACTCCGAGATCTTGTAAACGCACACCAGGCGAGCCGATGGATGCTATCCGCAAACCCTTAGCTGTGATATAGCCGTATTTTATATGAGTAGCTAGATTACCCATTAGCGACGCTTCTGCTGAAGAGTATGTGATAGCAAAAAATATGTCCTCTGTTGAATAATCGAGCCGCGACGCCTTGGCTATGGCAAAGTATTTAGAACATTTTAATCCAAGCGGAAGCGGCATGGGTGGCTCGTAATCAGGACATTCAATTGCGGGAACAAGGTCGATCGAAACATGTAGGTCCTTAAAATTAGGACTGCTGTAACAAGCCACAAGTCTTGAAATTTTATCTTTGTAATGAAGCGAGTATTTGTTCAATGACAAGGTGCACTCGTCTTCCTCTACATGGTAGTCGAGATCACCGACCTGAATCACGTTGTCGACGGCATCATAAGATGCACGATTCAATCTTGAAGTGATCAAATAACCATTCAAAGTGAGCACTGATTCCCAATTATTGTTGTTTGTCGCACAAAATGATACAGAATTGTATCTTCCATCAAGTTCAAGAATACTGGATTGCAAGAGACGACACAGCACATCGCATTCGTCTGGGAAGTAACATTTGGTTTGTTCAAAAATACTTCCTGATAGCTGGGGTTCAAACTGCATAAATGCATATTTATCGGTTTTACTAAACCCATGTGAAATCTTCAACGCTAATTTGAGGGCTAATCTGCCTATTGTATCGCAGTCGTCTCTGTAAATCCTGTTTGACTCGGTGGCACACTTAACAATGTTAAAAGCGGAATGATTGTTATCTGACTCTTCCGTATCGGTAATTTGAATTGTTGATGATATATCATGTTTTGACAATGTAATTAAATCACTGTGATTGCTTATATTCAGCATGTTATTTTGTGTGTCCCCAAGAACTGGAATCGCCAAATCTCAAAATACTTTCATCACGTTTAATAATCTTTGAAAGATCGTATACATTTAAACCTCGCCATTCAGTTTCTAATAAATGCGCATTGCTGCGACAATGTTGTGTAATAAGTTTCAGCTTTTCGGAATCATTTATCTGTACTGCACAGTGAGCGGCAGTTTCGTCAACGGGAAGAGAGCTATCCAAATCAAAACCTGTTTCTCCCAGTCTTTTACACATATCGATTCCTGTAAACTTTATAGCAATGGCCATTGTTCGCTTTGAACTTTGAAAATGTTCAATATAATTCAACAACACAGAAAACAATCATACACCAAAAATCAGGAGAAAAATATTTGCCCTTCATAAGAAATATATCCAATGCACTGAAATCCTCATTTGTCAGAATCGATGCACATGAAGGAAACTCGTCACGAGCAACCATGAGACGTAGAATAATTTCTATATTTTCAACATTGTAACTCATTCGCAAAATATGGTGAAGTGCAGTTTGTCCATCGGCGTCGGTAATCGTCAGGTTGCAGTGCGGATGCGCAAGCAGAGCATCAACGCATTCAGTTTGTTCATATACACAGGCAATCATCAGAGCACTTCTTCCGGTATCATCTTGCGCATTTATGTCAAAGCGTTCATTTTCTACCAATTCCCGAAATATTTTGAGATACTCGTGTTCATTTGGTGGACGTGCGTTCATGTAAAAACAACATAGATGCAATGCAGTAAATCCATCTTTGTAACGGTTATTGATATTGTATGACTTATGCTTTATTATCCTTAACGCAACTTCCGTGTCTCCATCATCCAATGCAGTCATCAATGAATCTAGATTATCCTGCACGTCAATGTCTACTAGAGATGCATGTGTTGAATCATGATTGGCCTGATCATCTTGATTCGATTCTGGCTCGTTTTCATTAAACACATATCCCCAAAGCGATGTAAAACATGATCGTATCCTTAACATAATGGTAACAAGGCAGTGTCTGAAAGCGGCGCCTCTGCCATTAGATGGATTGTTCCCTTCTAGATGCTGAATTTCAATATCCTCCATTGCTATTCTTTATCTGTTTCTGTCATGAATCAGTAATTTTATCCAACTAATCGAGTTTATTATCAAACTATGATTGTCATTATTTCATAATATATATATATGCTTTAAATCAAAACCAGATTGTTTGATTTGTTGTAACGAGAAAAAATGAATCACGAATAGGCTTCATGAGCAACATAGATTCTTTAATAAGAATATAAACATAATTATTTCGTCGAGCTATATACGAGCTTTAAAATACTCACACGCAAATTGTTGTATTCATAGCATGTAACGGTTATTTTGTCATATAATTGTCTGTTATAAATTTGAATATGACATATGACGTCAATATATGATGACGTTGGTGACAAAATTATTCGATCACATTTTTTTTTGCTTTATACAACCCATATACCAAGCTGATTATTCAATAGCTGATTCATTCTAAAAAGTAGTTTTCCCTTATATCTGCCACATATAGCCCAATATTATTTGTTTAGCGCGCACTACTACATGTAAAAAGGGGTTAACTAGTGGATCAATATATGGCTGTAGCAGAACGACGTCCACCTAAGTATGTATAGCACAACGAGGCTTACGGTAATTCATTGAATTTATACAACTTGTAATAACAAAGCTCGACCTTGCAATATTACACCTAATTTAACTAAACTAGATTATAGTAGTGTCATACGAATTAAGGTCACTGGTGTGTTATATTGATCTGATATACTTAAATGCATATATGGACATACTCAATAGTATGTTGATTCACTCTCAAACGCAAGGTGTCATAAAACTTATAGTTAATGGATATTTTATGTCCCCTCAACCTCTCATTTTTGGGCGCACTTGAAACATGGAATGTGTACTTATGTCTGTCGAATTTAATAATCCTGAACATAAACACATCTGCAATTTGACAATGAATACAATTTGAATGAATACAGTATTATTGAATAAATATATCGATGAGTATATTAATTGTTAATTGTCCTTGGTCAACATAGGCATATAACGTGTGAGCAAAGTGTAGCATTGCTGTTTTTTTAGCAAAACGAATGTATGATATTCAAACAATGACAAGTGTTAAATAGCTGCTTGGTTCATTTTTTTTTTAAAGTGATGCGCCATTTTGAAAAAACAAACATACTATTAAAATTTTTAAAAGATTTTAAATTTGGTTGTCGAACTTGCGCTTTGTCACATTTGACTAAACGGTCAATATCATTAGGGCCTGGTTACATGGTTCGTTGTTATTTAGAGTATTACCCAAAAAACTGTGATTAAGTGTAATTTTTGTAAAATAATAATTGACAGCGCATCAAAATTTACGTTGCGTTTTATTTTGTTATTAAACAAAATCAGATTCAATCCACAGTAACAGAGAAAAAAAGAAAAAGAAAGTAACTGTTGAAATTATCCGCGATAAGTTTTTTCTATAATTCGTTCGGGTTCATTAGAAGACATGCTTGCTTTTTATTCGTATTGTATGCTAGGGTGTCCCGGTCAAAGATATTTTGGTTCCGAAACTTCAATCAACGTTGGAAATACGATCATATATGAATATTATTCTATACTGCTTTTATTCCAACGGCACTCTGAACACATTCAAACAACGTTAAAACACCAAATTGATTGTGAGTGTTAATATAAAAGGTCATGTCGACGTCTCATTCAATGACGACATTGTGCGGTTGATCCATAATAAATGGCTGAATGATCTAACATGAGAGTAGATGAATGACATCATATTCAGTGTAGTAGAATGTATATGTATGAATAATGAATGAAAAAAAATATTCAGAGTAAAGGATACGTGACAATTCTCAGTGATTACGATATGAATGGCCTATGCGAGCCATTAATCACCGTTAAAAAACAATCTTAAGAAGTTTGACATTTGTTGCAAAATAATTTATGATAATAAACAAAGAGTAACGGTCTGGTTGAGTTTAAAATTAATCTTAGATTCTTGTTGATATTTAAATCTATGATTAAATATAATAAAGTTTACCGATTATGATGCATGTTTTTAGAGCCCAAAATCCAGTTTTAATCCATGTCTGTCTTTAAATTCAGTTCCAATGTCTGTTTATTCCATATTTTGTATAGTGTTCCATCATTTTTTGACGATGTTAATAATACAAAACGGGTAGGTGAATTAGGAGAATGTTATGTATTATAAAGAAGTTGCCAGTGCTAAAAGGGTGACATAAGTTGAAAGATTTAAACATTATTGGTTATTGGTATGATTTTAATCCAAATGAGAAATTACAAACGCTTTTTCTTCAATGTTTGTTATGCCATCATAGAACCGCGTCCCAATACACCAGGCATCCCAAAAGCATTATATCTTATCATGCATTTTATGACTAAACACTGTAAGAGCGATTGAAAAAAATGGCTGGGATCAACTGCTTTGAATACATTCATCGGCAGGTGGAATTGGTTTATATGATTTCGTGCAAAAACAACGGTATTTCATTAAATATAAACAAAACATATTTATATCAAAATAGAATATATATATTTATATAAATATATATTAGGATCTCAGCGAATTAATGGCGTACTTCATAAACTCATATGTGGTCCTGAATATGTAAAAAAAACCTTATATGGCACAAATATATAACTCACGCTCAAATAGTGAATTGATAATCAATAAAATAAATTAAAACAGTTCCAGGTCTTGTATAAGTTCCATGGCGAAAAACAAAAAGACAACGTCTCTATTCTGCTTGATTTAGTATCCCATATTTATATTTAATGACAAAAACCACGTTTGTACGAAAATATAGTCGACGTCCTAAACTGGTCCGTTATAGCAAGGAATAAGGACGGCATTATATCGGACGCAATCTTTATTGCACGACCATTTTCATCCAAAAATCAAAATAATTTTATACATAAATATATAATATTGTTTTTAGGAATATAATAGATATCCATCTTGACTATGATATTGCATTTTGAAATCAAAACATATCCTAGTATATGTGGTTTTGGTCAGTCTGTCTTTTATCAAAGACCTAAGCACGTCAAATTACGTCCCAACCCAAATATAACCCAAACGTTCAACGTCTTATTGGCACGTCAAGGGGACAACAAATTTGCAACGTCGCCAGGACGACAATAATAGCAGGTCTTCACAACGTCTGACTAATGACATTATTTTTGACATTATACTCTGAACGTGTAAATATGTCAAGTTGTGAAAAATTTGTCCGATTTACGTCATTTCATGACAATACTAGGTTGTCTCGTTTTGACATATTTGCGACGTCCTATTTGCGTCGCGGACTTAAGGGTGTAAAACTGTATGATAAGGACGTCTTGAGGATGTTTTTTGTCGAGTGGGTTTCTAATGGATGAAAGCAGGTTAAAAAATTCAAGGCATGTTAATACTACTGAGATTCACTTGCCCAAGATGTGACAATTTATACCTACACATTTTTTATTTTTTTTAAACAACCTTTATATCAAAATAAAAGTATAATGAGAAATCATCAAACATTTTTTTCTGTTTGACACTCTTATTATTAGCAAGATTTGTGTGATAAAATGAGCCCTAAGTATACCATAAAAATGCTGAAGTCACTTAAGTATTTGTAATCGATTTGACACTTGCATTCGGTGTTCGAGATAAAAAATGACTGCATAAAATACATGAATGATGTATAAGAAATGAGCTTCTTATCAGAACAACTAGCATAAATAGTACAACATCAGCCATGATAACAATCATGTAATGCTAAATTGCAAAGTGAAATTAATATTTTAAAAATTATTCTTAAATAATAATATTTTTCAAAACAATTTTGCCTTACAAAAATGGTTGCGTTTGTTTCCCCAAAAAAACCGGAAATCCTATATGTTTGAACTTGTTATGCCTGATTCTCAGTAAATACATATTAAGTGAAAACAAATATGATGATAATAATAATACAATGTATATATTAAATGTGTGCAGAGAGTTGAAGACGAAAATAAGTTATATTTCGTATGTTCAGAGTTTTAATTAAGCGTAAATGTTTTCAAAATTCGTGAAATGTTCCAAAGTATAACTTAATTTGGACCATTATTTCAAAGTTCTTTTTCTTGATATTTTCCCATCATAAGAAATTCATACCTGTGCCTGTTTTTTTCTAATATCGAAATTTGAATAATTTAACAAGTTATCTGGATAATCTTTTTTTTTAGGATAAATCATTCAAGCATGTTTGATACTATAAGTATATTCACAAAAAAATACAAAAATCGCACATTCATTTAACATTTGTTTGCAGTAGTAACATCCCTACACTAACCGTCATAGTAAATATAAATTACAAACATCCCTTTTTATGCAAAAGCTTAAATAAATTAACAACAAATTTGGTGTCTTATCTCAAATAATTAATTACGTTGAACTTTATTCTGAATGATCCAACATTTACCGGTTTATGTTATTTGAAATTGTTGTATAACATGCAACGTTGCATAACTTACACCTGTGTGTTTTGAATATGAAATTGGTGTTTTGTCATTGCTTACAACAACATCATTACTATATTAAGTGCATATAGTGTACCGAATACAAACGACTTATGTGCAGATTTAACAAAGATGCGAAAGTTCATGGATCTTATGGTACAAATATAACTTTAACTGGGTAAAGCAATTGCCATGTCACTATACATCGTTTACTTGATATCACAATATTATAATATTATAGTAATACTTCATGATTTCAGGAAAATATTTGCTCAAAGGGAGACCGTTTTTTGTGCTTATATCAATAAGTTAGAATAGAAAAAAGACCAAGTGTACTGTTCAAAAACTCGAAACATCGATATTATTGACTTGAAATGTCCATCGATATGCCACCCGGGAGGGTAACAATAAGAATTTAAAATGATGCGATATATGCTCTAACGTATGAAAATTAGCCTTGTTGCGTAATTATTGCGTCATCATGGAATTACCGCTAGCGGAAAGCACAATAATGCGTCTGATACTTTAATAATTGGACTTTATATACTCGTGTATATAAAATTCTTGCAAATAAAATCTTGATTTGGCTTGTAAAATAAATAACGAAACCTTATAGTATTTATTTATGATTTGTCCGAATTAGAAACAAAAATGTAATAAATAACATAGCCGAGCAGCAATAGACAAATTATATCACATGTAAAAATTTTAATAACACCTCGATAAAATCGAGATATATTGATTAATAATATAGTTCTGAGGTGATATAAAAGTGCAGTAATACTTGACATTTTCAAAAAATATATTATGTTTGGATATGTAAGTATATGTCTCAGAATGATATTCAATTTTAAATAAGATTACTATGGACAAAATTGAATTATTTCTTACTAGACCGATTGAATTTCATTAAATATTGATAAATCTGATTGAAAATATAGGCTTAATGAATTGAAATCTCTATACAACTCAAATGAGTTGGCTCACTAGCTAGCAAGGAAACTGAGATAAAAAAATTCGTTAAATAATTGTATTACTCTTTGTATTCCCTCTTTGTGTTGTTATCAATATATCTAATTACGAAACCTCATTTGAAATTAAAAAGCTCATGAAAAAAATCTTCCAATAATAAAATTTATTTTATAGAAAGCACATTATCAAATTACAAATGACTAGTCCATTTCCACGTTCCCGTACAATTCCTTATTTACCCGTTTATTCGGACTTAAGCTGGATGATATTGGCAGCAAGCCATGCCCGAATTTGCTGTATAAGGGCAAGGATCAACTTTCGTTTTGAACAGCACATAAACATATCACTATGACCTGTGCAGTTCAGAAGAGCCCTTTCGTCATCATACCATAGTCTATCGCAACGTTCCTGTTCTAGTGAATGCTGTATTTCTCCATAAATCACATCTGCCCATTCGAATCTGCACTCGCAATCCGGTTGTCGCTGTTTGTCTTTCAGAATATTGAATAATGCATTTTTTAATCGATATGATGTAATGTACTTTTCTATGTCAATGTTTGTCGAAACTCCGAGATCTTGTAAACGAACACAAGGTGAGCAGATGGAGGCAAGTCGCAAACCCTTAGCAGTGATATAACCATCTTTGATATGTTTACCGAGGTTGTGCATAAGCCAGGTTTCTGCTGAAGAGTAAGTGATAGGACAACGTTTTGTAGTTGAAGAATAATTGAACCGCGAGGCCTTGGTCAAGGCTATGAATTGTGAACACTTTAATCCAAGCGGAAATGGCATTGGTGGCTCGTAATCAGGACATTCAATTGCGGGGACAAGGTCGATCGAAACAGGTAGGTCCTTAAAATTAGGACTGTTGTAGTGAGCCACGAGTCTTGAGATTTTATCTTCGTAATAAAGAGAGTACTTGTTCAGTGATAAAGTGCGTCCATCTTCCTCTGCTTGGTAGTGGAAATTACCGACCTGAATCACGAAGTCGACGGCATCATAAAATAAACGGTTTAGTCTCGCTGTTATCAATTTCCCTTTTTTATTAGACAAATCATACCAATAACTGTTTGTCTTTGCACTAAATGACACATCATGGCTACTTGGATAATAATTGTGTTCAAGAATACCGGAATGCAAGAAACGACAGAGTACATCGCATTCGTCCGGGAGGTAACACTTTGTTTGTTCAAGAATACTCCCGGAAAGCTGGGGTTCAAACTGCATAAAAGCATATTTATCGTGTTTACTTAACTCATGTGAAATCATCAACGCTAGTTTGATGGATAATTTGCCTATTGTATCGCATTCGTCTCTGTACATTATGTTTGCCTTGGTGGCACACTTAACAACGTTTAAAGCGGAGTTAGTGTTATCTGAATTTTCCGTTTTGGTAATTTGCATTTTTGATGATATATCATGTTGTGACAATGTCATTAACTCACTGCGATTGTTTATCTTAAGCATATTACCCGGTGCGTCTCTGGCAACATGAAACAGCGGTTGCATGTTTGAAAAACTGTTAACAATTGTTTCATCACGTTTAAGAATCTTTGAAAGATCATATACATTCGAACCTCGCTATTCAGTCTCTATCAAATACGCATTCCTGTGACAATTTTTTTAAAATGAGTTTCAGCTTTTCGGAATCATTTATTTGTACTGCACAGTGAGCGGCAGTTTCGTCAACCGGAAGAGAGCTATCCCATTCAAAGCCTGTTTTCTCCAGTCTTTTACACATATCAATTCCTGTAAACTTTATTGCAATAGCCATTGTTCGTTTTGATTTTTGATAAAGCTTAATATGGGTGAATAAAACAGATAACAGTCGCTCAGCTGCCGGACACACACCGAAATCAGGGGAAAAGTATTTGCCGTTCATAAGAAATAGATCAAATGCATTGAAACCCTCATTTGTTAGAATCGATGCACATGAAGCAAACTCTTCACGAGCAATTATTAGATGTAGAATAGTTTCTGTATTTTCAACATCGTGACTCGCTCGCAAGAGATGGTGAAGTGCTGTTTCTCCATCGACGTCGGTTATCGTCAGTTTGCAGTGCGGGTGCACAAGCAGAGCATCGACGCATTCAGTCTGTCCATGTGAACAAGTATACATAACAGTGCTTCTTCCGGTTTCACTTTGTGCATTTATGTCACAGCATTCGTTGCTCACTAGTTCATGAAATATAGTCAGATACTTGACTTTATGGTTTGGACGTGTGAACATGTAACGACAACATAGATGCAATGCAGTATATCCAAGGAATTATGATTAATTATTCCTAATGCAGCTTCCGTGTCTATCTTTCAATGCAACTATCAATGAAGGTGAATTATCTTGAATGTCAATATCCAATAGAGAAACCTGTGTTGAATCATTATTGACATGATCGCCTCGTTTTGATTCCGGTTCGTTTTTAGATGCATAACGCAATGAAGAATGATCAGACTGAGTTTCAATGTCTACTAGAGATTCATGTGTTGAATCATGATAGGCATATTCATCTTCATTCGATTCTGACTCGTTGTCATTAAGCACGTATCCCCGAAGAGAGGTAAAACATGATCGTAGCCTTGACACCAAGTAAACAAAGCAGTGTCGTGTATTGCTGATGTTGCCACTAGCTGCATTGTTATCGTTTGCAATTAGTATTTCGAAGTCCTCCATTGCTCTAGCAATATGTTCCAATCACAAAGTATGACTTGTGATTCAATGTTTATAACTAAAATTAACTGTTTTAATTTCGATCCGATATAATCATCAAACTATATAACTCGTTCATATGACATAAATATTGTAACAAGTGTTTAAATAACATAACTGCTAAACGAACACTATATTTAGAATGATGATTTTCGATTTTTGATAATCAATTTATCCTTTTTTATGTATATCTAATAAAGCGTTATTACCATAGGTATGACAATGAGTTGTTACATCATATTTCGCCTGAACGGCATTTATAACTAAACTATTATTGGAATCATTTTATTTGGTTTGCATTTGTAGCCTTTTAGGTTGAAAACCGTACTAATGTTATGCGACTGAATATAACACTGAATATTCAATAACATATTGATCCAATTATTGATTTCCCTTCCACGCATAGCTCGTCAGTGTATGCTCAGGCCAATTCAATACATCTAACATGACTTCAAGAGAAGATTAGACAATGTCGATCAATAGCCTTATGTAGAAGATCCACCTTAACTAAAGTTCACATAGCATATGGGCTTATGACATATTATTAAGTCAAGGTAGCTTGCATTGACGTCTAAAGATCGTTTGATATTGTACCTGATGTTTGTGTTTGAGCTTATCTCAACGGGTTTCAAAAGAGTTGAGAACATTGTTTTATATTTTGACTCGTTATCAATTTGTTTGTATGTATAAGCAAATGTATAACAATGGGCTGATAAACTCCGACTTTCAACATGAGTGACAATTTAAATGTGTCATAAAACTGCTAGTTAATGCATTAAACATATTATTTCAAGCTCTTTTGGACATAATAAGCTCACATAGGATGTGTGTTTATATTTCTTAACTATGATAGTACAATATCAAATAAATGCAAAGTTAGTTGCTTTATGGCATCTCTTGATATATTTTATGTATAAAGTATATTTTTATTATAGTTTATACCATTGATTTAAACACGGATCCCATTTACAATTTGTTATGTCACTAATAAGTGTGGGTATATGCTTTAAACATTGTATTGTATTATTTCTATCCGTTCATTCTTATCAATTGTGATTTAAATAATCACATAATCAGCATGTCCAAGTAATTAGAACAAATCCTGCAATCTAATTTATTTCAAATATCCAGTATTTGAAAGTCACTTTGCAATGTTGTTTGTATTTCATGTTCGTGCCAGGATTTCACTCATTATTCGTTGTAAGCTCATTTAAACATCAGCATACACCAACCTTAACTTATTTGTTTTTTTTTTTCATTTGCAAATGACTGCAATCCTTGTACATACTTTTCAGTATTTGTATCAAACACAAGCTGATTCGACATTATTAGTGAAATAAGATGCACCTATTTCTTTGAGTGGGCGTGAAAAACGGTGACCGACTTGGAAAGCGACTGAGAACTGCATCATCACGTTTAAGATTATTTTATAAGTCATGTACATTCAACCCTCGCCATTCAGTTTCTAGAAAATACACATTTATAGAGCTATGCTGTTTAATGATAATCTTATTTAAATTATTTTTCTGCGCTGCACAGTGGCTGGCAGTTTCATATTTCGGCAGAGAGTTTTGACAGGCATATCATATTTAATAATTTGTTTAAAAATCTATATATATTCCAGTAACATTGTAACATGAACCATTGTATGCTTCGCATTTTAAAAATGTTCAATATGCCTAAATAATAAATACAAGCAGGTGTCCATACATAACAATCAGGAGAAAAGAAAACCATTCATCACAAATATATCAAATACACTGAGTCCTTTATTCGATAATACAACTGACACCGAGACAAAATAATCACGGGCAATCATTCGACACAGACCATTTTCTGTCTTTTCAGCATCTGAACAATGTCTAAAGAGTTAT
The DNA here is from genome assembly GCA_001703475.1 of Hydroides elegans. Classification (NCBI taxonomy): domain Eukaryota; kingdom Metazoa; phylum Annelida; class Polychaeta; order Sabellida; family Serpulidae; genus Hydroides; species Hydroides elegans. The sequence goes on from LQRL01099163.1 coordinate 20,990, forward strand.
TTGAGTGATGTTTTGTCATCGTTTTTTCCGTATGATAGGGTTACAGTGCGGATGCGCAAGTAGTACACATTCAGTAAATCCAAAGCTACAAACAATCATCAGGGCGCTGGATCCGTTAGTATGACGTGCATTTATATCACAGCATTCAGTTTTAACTAGTTCACGAAATAAAAGCAAATGCACCATGTCATTTATGTTCTGACACATGTAAAAATTGTACACATATAACACAATTTTGTCTTTTGGTTACATTCATTGATGTTGCTGGAATGATTCATAAGTCCAAAGCAGCGGTAGTGTCTCCATCGTATGCTTTAATTAACGACCAAATAACGAACATGTCCAAGGATGACACGTCTATGATACCATTATTGCATGCTTGACGTTGTTTTTATATAAAAACAAATAGCAAAAGACGAGCCACTGGGCTTTTCAAAAACCGTATTTCCCGGTGACGCAATAATTACAGCACAATGCTAATTTGCATATGGTGCCACCTACATTGCGTCATGTTGGTTCTTAACGTTTACCCCCCGGCATGTGCATTGCGGTTTAGAGTTCCGAAAATTCATAATTTTGGATTTTGAGTATTGCGCTATACTACCAATATTCGTATAAAAACATATAATAAGAAAAATACTTCATACTTCCAGGAAAATACGGGAAAATCATTGCCACTCGGGAGACTGCTGGAAGAGACACCAGGCGTTGTATTCAGTCCCTCCCGGACGGGGAAACGGTCCGGAAAGGACCGATTCCCGAACAATCATTCCCGTATTTTCCTGAAACCATGAAGTATTAATATATTATATATCATTTTGTAAAACACGCCTTATATCTATTAATTTACTTCAATGGGTTATCCCTTTCATATATCCTGTTCATATGATATGAAATATGTGAAATGATCTAATCATAGGGATCATTTTATATGCTCTTTAATATAAATGACTGCATACAATGATTCAAATTTGAGCTACTTGTTCGAATATATAAATTTTATAAATTATGAATATACGTATGAATTATGTTTTTTTTAAATGAAAACCTTACTTTGAATCTAATTTTGAAGATTTTTTTTATAAGTGCTATATGCTGATA
>LQRL01099178.1:5420-16049 GCA_001703475.1 Hydroides elegans
GGCTAACCAATGGTTATTTTATTATTCTTGTATCTTTAAAAACGCCTTAGTTATCCCAAGTTAAAACACGACATATTTTGGCAAAATTACATATAAATACATAGCGCATAAAAGGAAGAGCTGTGTTGTTGGGCGTCTGTTATGTAATCACAACTGGTTAAGATGGCCGACAAAGTCGGCCATTGCACCGATTGCACAAACCCAGTTTTCGTTTCACGAAAGCTGGGTTAATAAATGAATCAATAACGGCAAAGCGGTCACACAAACCCCGGTTTGCTTCGCAAGCCGTGGCTAATAATAATCATCATATAGCAATGCGATAATTTATAGTTCCATGTCCACTTTACAGACTGAAATGTATAAGGTATAGAATCGCTCCATACTCACTAGAGAGAGAAGATAGACAGTTCGGCAGCATTTTACAGAGCTACGTCATTATAACAAGTTACATGAAAATGTTAGATATATGGATTGATTTGATCGCATAAAGCTTATATATCTTATACAATTTGAAATAGCAAATGCAGATACCATAATGATATTACCTGACATAAAAGGCGCGATTTGGTACCAAGTGTATCACTTTCCCATCGCCCGTATGTGACAATAATGCGTGCATTTGATTTCTACATAAACCATAATATACATATAAATACATGAGATTTCTACAGATATAATACATGATAGCGCTGTTCGTGAGTTAAGGAAGCGACATAATGATCAGGTAAAAAATTATGATATTTTATATAATACGGAGTCTATAGATTGTTATCATTAGCCGTTTAGAAGGATATTATGCAGAAACATAATTCAACTGAAATATTAAAATTAATTTCAAAAATAATTAAATATCAATTATGTTTTTTTAATGAAATTCAGATGTGGGTGTTCATGAACAAACATAATATCAAGAGCAATTCATCGAATATTTAACGATCGCACTTCCTGAATTGAAGTTTCTTCTTTTAAGTTTTTTTAACGCCCATATGTCCTATTTTTCGGTAGAGTTCTGTGTTTATTCATCATTTTAAAGAATCGAACGGTTATAGTGAGCATATTTGTTACGTGTTCGTTAATTGCTTGTCTGACTGCAGTTTGCAAAAATAATTTAAATTGCCATAGATCCAACAAAGACACCATATGTATTAAATTTCGTTATCGTCAGATCTCAAGCATTAACTGGCTCAAATAATGATAGCAACACAAATGATAACATTGTGCTAGAACGTAGAATTCTACGAATCGTATGAATGATTTTTCAGGATCACATTACCAAAAAACACAATGCGATCACTGCTCATTATATAGCCACATGTGCATTTTTCACCCGATTAGGATCGCTGGTTGGGATGTTTCCGCACGAAAAATAAGGCTTTAGAAAGAACTTGCTTGAACACTTTTACTACACTAGATGTATCCATAGATGAGTAGATAGTCGTGTTCATGTCTTGTGGGAAAGACAATGCTTTTTTCGAATACTGTGAATTCGGTTACCGCTTAATTAATTAGTTGGCTTAATATAACCAATTGCAAGTATGTCCATAAAATAGAATGTAATAGTAACAAGGCAAAACTTTAGTTATTGGACCATCGAAATAATTTGTCAGCGAATGAAATAAGAGAGAATTCTGTCTAACGAATTTCAAAACATACATGTAAACAACAAGTAGGGTCAGTGAAACTGACTAAGTTCCCAGCCGTCCCAATCCGTACAACGGCATTTTAAGTCGCACGACCAAGTTCCCTGGCTTATAACGAAACATATGACACCCGACTAAACCAATACCCAGGTGCACAACTTCCATATATATTCCTTCATTGTAAGTTTCATTTTGTTGAATTCCTCATTTTTGACCAAGTCGTACGACCCCAATTTTGGTCGCACGACAAAACCAATAACCAGGTGCACAATTTCAATATATATTCTTTCATTGTAGAAAGTTTCATTCGATTCTTGATATTCTATCATTCTGTCATTGTAGAAAGTTTCATTCGATTCTGCCCCGTAATTGTGGAGTTCGGTCGCGGAATAGCAAACTCCAAATTGTGTTTAAATTCCTCATTTTTTACCAAGTCGTGCGACCCTAATTTTGGTCGCACGACAAAATCAATACCTAGGTGCACAACTTCAATATATATTCTTTCATTGTAGAAAGTTTCATTCGATTCTGTCGCGTAGTTGTGGAGTTCGGTCGCGGAATAGCAAACTCCAAATTGTGTTGAAATTCCTCATTTTTGACCAAGTCGTACGACCCCAATTTGGTCGCACGACAAAACCAATACCCAGGTGCACAGCTTCAATATATATTCTTTCATTGTAGAAAGTTTCATTCGATTCTGCCCCGTAGTTGTTGAGTTCGGTCGCGGAATAGTAAACTCCAAATTGTGTTGAAATTCCTCATTTTTGACCAAGTCGTACGAACCTAATTTTGGTCGCACGACAAAATCAATACCTAGGTGCACAACTTCACTGTAGAAAGTTTGATTCGATTCTGCCCAGTAGTTTTGGAGTTCGGTCGCGGAATAGAAAAAAAGTTGACAGACAGACGGACAGACGGTCAGACAGACAGACGGACCCGGATCCAATAGTCCCCCACTACCGTGCTACGCGGCTGGCGGGGGACTAATAATAGAGAGGTATGTGACATACATATAGAAATGGTAAATTGGGATCCTGACTTTGATTTTTAGACACTCTTGTCAAAGTAAAAGTAATGCAAATGCAACCTACTTGGGAATTACCCGTCCTAAATGGCCCAACTCCCTAGCTCTAATAACCATTTCGATGACTGTACTCCAACTGTCTTGCTATTCATTTAATGAGCACTCACCTTAATTAGCTGCATCTGAGTGAAGGGGTCGTGAGTGTATAAAGATGATATCAAAACAGTTCCGTTGCGTTCCTGTAGTCTTGTGATGAGATCGTCTTTGGTCTGTAACATAGAGATATGCCGTTTTCGCTCGTGGGACTAACAATTATTGTGAGATTATATTGAAGTCCGATTACGGTTGCAGAAACGCAAAAGTATTTTTTTATATATATAGAGATTCATGGTTGTAAAATGTGTTCATTTTAATAACATATCGAATTTTTAGGGAAAATATCAAAAATAAAATTGATGCAAATCTAGGAAAACGTAATTTGTACAGAATATAAATAGGACACATAGATTTGAGTAGATTATTGACTCATAGAACCACACGATAACCTTCAAACTGAATATATAAATATATTGAATATATATATTTTGATAATCAAAAAACGATAAAATATTCACAAAAATGTTATATATCTTTATCGCTCTATGCTACAATTCTTATACAATGTATGCTAAAAAGGCATGTAGACACTATTGTCTCAAAAACCCACCGAAGCAACAAACACCACATCATACGCTATTGCCGCGATCTTCTCCCAACCAAAATGCTCGAGCACTTTGAGTATAGCGAGATTGTTATTCGCCGAGCTATCATACGTTCTTGCAAAGTATGGGTATTTGTTCGTGTCGGAGAGAATCGGTGACGATGTAGAATAGCCCATCTAGTCAACAAAATGCATATTATTTAAAAATGTAAACCCTCATTTTTAAAGGTTATTTATAAGATTAATATAATGAATTCCTCTTATATAAGGTTAGATTTGCAACGGTCGACTTGATACTAGTGTATAATGTCTCCACTTTTAATTTATGTATTTTCAGCAGATATCAAATATAGGATCATTATTATAGAGACACAATTTGCTAAAAGCGCATGTTCAAGCACAAAGTAACAAAAATATACCAACAGCATATATATGTATTTTCAATTGCTTTCTAATTACCTCAACTAAATGATAATAACTGGCCGTTTCCGCAACAACTTCAGCCTGTGACGAGTACATCGGGCCAAAGATGCAGCACTGAAAATGGCGTTTCAAAATATATATTATAAACAAATGTAAGAAGGGCTTTATAATCGGATTTAATATAATTAATAATAAATCCCATAGTTTTATTTTATGTTTGGTGGATCTTAAATAAGATTTAATTTAAGAAATGTTTACTTTTGAACTCCTCAGCGAACCAAGAAAATGAAGCTTTGAAGATTTTATTTTTTATTTTACTAAAGGCTTACTTTAACTGGCTCCCGCGAAACGCCATCAATGAATGCTTTCATTGCTGCTCCCACATTTTCCTGTAAATAATAACTTAATATACTTTTAATTATTAAACTCATAATTTGATGCAACTCGACAGTATAAAAATAAAGAAAATAAATGTTTTGTTTTTTAAGGTTTTTTTTTGTAAATTAACCAAATTTACATAATTATCACCTATTTAAAAGCTAATGATAGCTTTGTTGGTGATTGATTCAAAAACTAATTCATCTATTAAATCTGAAACTCACATGTCCAACGAAAAACGTCTTGTAATCAACTTGAATATCAGGTAAAATATCCGTTCTCTGATTCACTTGGGTAACTGCGAAATCCAGAATCGACTCTGTATCATAATCAATCTCCCATGACGTTATATGTAGTATAGTGAGAGTTTTATTGCGTCCACTGAATACGCATCCGAAAATCAAAATAAATATCATAACCATGTGTGAATTATTCATTTTTACAGTTTATTGTATTCAGCACCGGGAACCTTGTGTAACTGATAACAATTTTTGTAGAATCTAAACAAAATGTTAAACTACTTTTTTATCCTTAGACTCTATGTAATATAAACATATCAACATCATATTCCTCCCAATGTCATGAAGTTACTCCATATATGTGATAAAAATGACAAGCACCAAAACACTAGTCAGAATAAACGGGTCACTTAACAAATAGGTTAACGAAACTGAGAGCATTTAAAACAATCATACTTAATGGCTCATATCCATCTGTATTTAGGCTATATCCGAAAGCAGGAAGAGTGTGTTCCTATTGCTAATTGGCTTTTCATTGGGCCATGTAATATGATGTTCTGCAATGATACACATGTATAAAAAATGTGCTCATTTTGTGTGGTGCGTATGCCTTTCATGTATACGTGTTTAAAAGAATGCAAAGTCCCTCTTTACTTTTGCAATCAAACATTTCTTTCTTTTCAACTTATTGGTATATTTTCCAATAAGGTCCGGACAAAGCAAATACCAATGTGTGATCTTAAGTGTGAATACGTCATTTTTCATTCTGTATCAAAACGTGATAGTGCAGAAATATAAACCATTACTTAAAACTAATTAGAAGCAGAGCGATTTTTTAAAAAGGAAACATACACTGTACATACCTCTGAAGTATATTACTCAATCTTTTTATACGTAAATACATCAACAGTGCCCAAATCGATTAAAAGATGAGATAGTATTCGAAATGAAAACGCGAAATATCTTCTATTGTTTCCTTATATAATATAATGGTTGCAAAATTAAGCCTTTAGCCCGTGTATTGGCAATGATAGAAACCTTCAGTTTGTCTACCAAACAAATCAGTTTTATGTGCCAACTGTATATGGTTTATCAACTGTAGTAAGTTTTAACTGTTTAAATGAAATAAAACTAATTTCCGTGTATATATATATCTATATTTTGAACAAACAAGACATGCAGAATATCAATAATTTATAATACTGATTTTTTTTCCATAATTTCAAGAACATCAATAAATATGCGAAATAGGTCATTTTGCAAATATATTACTAATGTTGAATGCGTAATTAAATATGTGACAAAACCTAGGCTACATATAACTGATATAGGGCAATCTTGAAGTCCAAATGAATAAGTAAATGTTGTACTTATTATTCAAAATTAAAGAACTACATGATAATTGCGATATCACTGCGATATTTTACTCTAAACTGCAATCTGAAGGAAGACATTATCATAAATACTACTAAATGCCAATCTGGCAAAACGATAACAAACTCGATATGTCAGGCAAACACAACTCTGTGACAAAAATATTCAAAAATGATTTCTAGATGTTAAACTATCCGTTACTCGAGGATAAAGTGGATCGAAGTAAATAATAACCACCCTTGTTTCCTAAAAAATATAAAATTCACTAACACTTTTGTCCATAACAAAGTACTACACAGTAAAGAGGTTCATGCATAGAAATTCAAATTAAAACAAAATGACAATTATTGGTCGTTACAATGTACCTTGGTCTTGATGATCACTATTTAAATCATTAAATGTGAATCAAAATTTGCTGACATGATCAAATTGTCTTCGGCTTAACTCATAAACCTGAGATACATGTACATGTATATGGATTCCATATTGGTTTCAATTAAGCGCGTATGTGTCAATGCCCAGTATTTTGATAATACAATGTACTTCTATGTCAGCCAACCTTAGAAATTTAGCGATGCAATTCCGCAATTCTTTAATTTCATCATCAAGGGATCAATTGACATTCCATTATTCTCTTCAATCTTCTAGCATTGCACACACTGCGTCGATATTTCCGTGCATTTGTAATAGGAGTCCATGCAAATAATCCTGATCATATGATGGATAGCGCGCAATAAGTTCATCAATAGGCGAAGATAAATGATTGTCTCTTAAGGCTGATGTAATATCATGGGTGGAAGAACCGCCGCTGACACCGGCTGTTGCGTCTGGTTGACTAGATGTTTTGGACGAATCTGGAAAAATAATTATATTGCTAATCTATTCTAAAGAGATTGTAAATACATTGTTTCTTAATCTTAATTGATTATCTTAATCAAAAACAATTGTGACAGAATATTCTGTCAATGTGTATTCTACATCATATAATGAATGTCAACGCGATGCAATAACATTTATTAAGTATAAGGAAATTACTACACAGTGCATCACGGATCATTTGAAGTGCTCGGGACCGGAATATTTAGTTCAAATTATCTGAACTTCAAATTATCCGAATAAATATGGTTAAAAATAGTGACAAATACATAATCGGGACCGAGAAAACAGTTCAAATTATAACGAAATTCAAATTATCCGTGTTCAAAATTAACCGTGGTCCACTTTATTTGCAGCGATATTCCTGTTTGGACTAAAAACAAGTATTCAGTGAACACGAACAGGCCCCAACGCCCCCAAAGTCGTTTTCGAGTATTTCAGAAGTCTCTTTGACCTTCCGTTCAAAATTTCTAACCCGTACAAGTCTTGAAAAAAACGCTATTTTTGGCTATTTTGGCTAATTTTACAACTTCCGATCGGGTGTTTTTGACCGAAATGGTCAAAAAGCACATCTACGGACCAATCCCTTTCATTTGAGCCTATAACCAAGCCTCTATGACCTTCCGTTCAAAAGTTCTAGCGCGTACAAGCTCAAGTCTTGAAAAACCACTTTTTTTTTGGCTATTTCGGCCAATTTTACAACTTCCAGTCGGGTGTTTTTGACCGAAATGGTCAAAAGGCACATCTACGGACTAAGACCTTACATTTGAGCCTATAACCAAGTCTCTATGACCTTCCGTTCGAAAGTTCTAGCCCGTACAAGCTCAAGTCTTGAAAAAACGCTATATTTGGATATTTTGGCAAATTTGACAACTTCCGGTCGGGTGTTTTTGACCGAAATGGTCAAAAGGCACATCTACGGACCAAGACCTTTCATTTGAGCCTATAACCAAGTCTCTATGACCTTCCGTTCAAAAGTTCTAGCCCGTACAAAAAAAGTATGACTGACAGACAGACGGACGGACGGACGGACGGACAGACGGACGGACAGACGGACGGACGGACACCCCAAACCTATAGGCCCCCAACCTTTTGGGTTGGGGCCTAACAAAACTTCTCATCTAGCATCATTGTCCATAGATGATCTATCTATTATCTTGATGCATTTTCAACCTTCAATATGAGACATACATGTATATAGATATAAATACATGTATGACAACGAACCCGTCTGAGCATATGCTCCATTAGCTTGTTGTTGTGTTACCGCTGCCGCAGTGGAAGACTGAAGTATTTTTTGCTGCTGTTTTTGCCTGTTTTCTCTCTCAATGCGAGCGAGTAACGCCTCGTTTTTAGCTCTTCTTTCGCCGTCGTGAAGCCGCTGACGGGCTGAATCGCGCATCGCGTTGTGCTCGGCCTGTAGAGGCATGGCAAAATAAATATTATATCTTAGTTTCATTTTAGAAAGAATTGTGTTTGGCTTGTTACCGTCCTCAAGTAAAAAGTTGACCTCAACTTTAGTAAGAAGTTTATTGTTTTACTGATTATTAAGTAATAAGAAGATATTAAAAGATTATAAGATATCCCGACTCGTTCAAACTTATTCTCAGGAACAGATTGATACTTGATAAGTGTTTTGAAAGAATTCAGATGTTGATGAGAATACAATAAAAGCCTTTCCCAAACTATATATATGTATGTCTTACTTTTTGCAAAGTTATGTAATTTCAGAAACTATATATATTTGATTTCACCTTTTGACGCTGCTCTTGCTTCTTTTGATTCAACTTGACGTCTTCTTCCGCTTTCGATCTTTGACGAGCCTGTCGCGATTTTTCCTGTTGAAGTCAAAACCGTTTCTCTTTAATAAATCCAAACATTACTTTGATCAATATTGCTTTGACGTTAATCGTCTAAGTCAGTTTTACTGAAAACATATACAGAGTAAAGCAAAACCACTGGTCTACCGGGCTGGTAGAACTTTAAAACCCGCAAGATTTTTTTCTACAATATGCTACTCTCAACATGTACCCATTCTCAACATGTACCCTTGTTATTTTGCTTTTGGCTGCATATTTAATATACCGAATGAATATATATATATTGAGGAATGTGAAATGAAATTATGTTCTTTTGCATGAATTTCCGCCCAATTTTGTTGGATCTAGCGTGTATTTTTTACTATTTAAGAGTTCAGGGCTCGAAACTCGATTTTTTTCGTGGGGGCCCTTCGGGCCCCTGCTCCTTAAAACGTTGGGGCCCAAACCAACGTCCAGGGGCCCGAACATGTAAACATATGTAGGAGGTTCAAAATTTTGGGGGCTCAAAGGGCCCCCGACCTCAAAAAAAATGGGGGGCCATTTGGAAAATCCGGGGGCCAATGGCCCCTGGGCCCCTGTGAGTGTCGAGCCCTGAGAGTTATCTTAACACAAACAAACATAATAAACAACTAGAAGGTCAGTGACCTTGGATCCCCCGTGAAATTTAACAATGCGTATATGCGGGATGGTCAGTTTTTACTAAAATTAACTTTGGAAATGACGAACTATTTTCGAAAATGTTCAACCTATCAAGATGACACCATGACCAGGCACGACTGCAGACCTTGGTTTATATGTGTATTAAATAAAAAAAAAAACTCTCGCAAAGGGTTTATTTACGAACTATTTTCGACAATTTTCCACCGATCAAGATGACACCATGACCAAGCACGACAGCAGACCTTGGTTTATATGTGTATTAAATAAAAAAACTCTCGCTCAATTCCTTCATACTAAACTCGCGTGTACATGTACTTATTGTACTTTGGATGCCGTATCAAACGCGACAACAAACGAAAACTATTCCTTAACTTATCAAATTTCATCCTATATAAACCTTAATATGTTTTTCCAAAATGCCACAGGCCATATTACGACTTCAGAAATAACTGTAATTTATTAAATATATTTGTCACTTTAATGTAAGTTGATAATATAAGATACTTCGAGAGGGAGGTTGTAGATATTTGGAAAAGCAAGAATGAGAGCCAATAGAATGACAAACAAGGCAAAACTTTAGTTTTAGGACCATCGAGGTTATTTGTCAGCGAATGAAACAAGATAGAATTATGACTAACGAATTTCAAAACACAAACAATAAACAAATACAGGCATATATAGGCGGTCATTTCCCTAACATATCCAAATCAGGCCAATAAACATGAACTGTTAAGCGAGCATTCCATATAAGGCATGCATTATGCTGTTTGACCAGGTATGCAGAGCTATTGAACGACACCATTTTTATGCATAAGAGGTATCGACTGAATAACATGCATTTTGTTTATTTGCTGTTAATAAAAATTTTAAAGAATTTTAAAAAAGATATTGACAGGTGTGGCAAAAATCGCCAAAAAATACAGCGTTTTTAGATTTTAAAAAGACCAAAGAACAAAAAAGTTATTTGAGATATAAGTTGTTTGTTAAGAAATTTTATATGGATTAACATCGGGTGAAAATGTTAAAACCGACAATTTTCAAAGTGTTCCAGAATCGACAATTTTCAACCGATCTAGATAAAACCTTAACGAGGCACGACTTCAGACCTCAGTTTATACGAGAATAAAATTTGAAAGGTATAGCTTAATTGCTTCATACCAAACTCGCCTACACAAGAGCTTGACATCTGTAAAAATGATTAAAATCGACAATTTTTAAAGTGCTCCAGAATCGACAATTTTCAACCGATCGAGATGAAACTTTGACGAGGCACGACTTCAGACCTTGGTTTATGCGTGTATAAAATTTAAAAGCTCTAGCTCAACTCCTTCATCCCAAACTCGCGTGGACAAAGTGCTTGGCATCTGACAAAAAGTTTAAAATCGACAATTTTTTAAGTGCTCTAGAATCGACAATTTTCAACCGGTGGAGATGAAACCTTGACGAGGCACGACTTCAGACCTTGGTTTATGCGTGTATAAAATTTGAAAGCTCT